>CAUYTI010116506.1:0-15694 GCA_963575145.1 Galago senegalensis
TTTTTTTTTTTTTGAGACAGAGCCTCAAGCTGTCCCCCTGGGTAGAGTGCCGTGGCATCACAGCTCACAGCAACCTCCAACTCCTGGGCTCAAGTGAGTCTCTTGCCTCAGCCTCCCAAGTAGCTGGGACCACAGGCGCCCGCCACAATGCCCGACTATTTTTTGGTTGCAGCCGTCATTGTTGTTTGGTGGATTCAGGCTGGGGATTTGAACCCGCCACCTAGGTGTACATGGCTGGCGCCTTAGCTGGTTGAGCTATAGGCGCCGATGCTGTTGATGACATTTTACGTTGTGGACACACATATACGCATACACAATACTGGAATTTGTTGATAAGCTCCAGCCACTATTGAAGATCTTGGGTTTGCCCAAAGACAGTCTGCGTACTGTTTTGTCCACTCAGGCTGCTGTAACAAAATACTGAAGGCTGGGCAGCTTATAAACAATGGGCATTTATTGCCCCCAGTTTTGGAGACTGCTGAGACCAGGGTGCCAGCATGGCCGGGTTTTCTCACACAGTAGACAGAGGGCAAGAGAGCTCTCGGGGGCCTATATAGGGCACTAATCCCCTTCATGGGGGCTCTACCCTCATGACCGTTATAATCACCTCCCAAATACTCCACTTCCGAATACTGTCAGTGAGGATTTCAGCATGTGGATTTTCGGGGGAGGGGGGCATATAAGCATTCACACCATTGCACATACCTGCTCTGCTGCATTCACCAAAAACTTATAAATTATTTTGATTTTCCATAAGGTTAAGGAACCTTGTGTCTTAGATTTAATAGTGTAAATCTAATAGTTCCGTTTGATACTAAGTTCCTCAGGGTCTAATTTTATTTGTAAATAAAAAGTAAATGCAGGTTTCTGAGGTATGTGTATACGTGTGCGTAGATAGACAGATACACGTGCACATACATGGATTTGCGTGTGTATGTGCGTGTGTTTGGCCTGTATTATTCTATGGAGAAGGAGAACAGAACTGTCTAATCACACAAAACACTAGTTTTCTCTACTCTAGGCTAGATGGACAGGTGACAATGAGGTAAAAGTCTCAGTTTGACCCAGTTTTCTTTTTCTAGTGTGTTAGAAACGCACACACACACATGCACACACACACGGGCACACACACCCACCCACCCAGATATTCTGTAATGAGAAATGGAACCTTCATTGCAATCATTACACTTTTTCAACTCTTGTGAGTTACCCAACCGAGGGTGATTAAGGGGTAAATTAAGTGGAAGAAGTAGTTGGAAATAAACGGGATTTCTGGAGACTGGTAGATATTAGATTATATCCAGCAAAGCCTACAAGAATGAACATTGCAATACAGTAAGAAGTTTCAGAGAGGTTGTTTCATATTAATTGTGACAGCTGGAAGGATAGATTTGCTCAATAAAGGAGGAACTGACCTAATTATGATTAACAGATACTGTTAACTAAAATCAGAAAGATTGAACACAGATTGGATGAGACGGAAGAATTATGGCTGGTGTCATAGAGCTAATGGAAAAGTCTCTGGAATTCTGCTGACATTCTTAAGTGGATTGGATGGGACGTTCCAGTGACTGGGGCATTCAGCTGGCCAGAGACTTGGTGCTGAGGGGAAGGTGTCTGCAGAATCTTTCTTTTGACTCTGGTTCTGATTCCTGACAAATCTCGGGACCCTGGAAAGTGTCCTGAAATTAATGACTGGATGTGTGGGTGCTCCACACCACGGTGCAGGCTTTGGGCTACCGAGCCATTGTCTTCATCTAGAGAGTGAGTTTATAAAGAAAGGTTGGAAAATTAGAGCCACCAAATGGAAAAGAGCACGTGCAACTCCATGAGAGAAACAGTGGAGTGTTCTAGGCAGGATGGGTGAGGTCTGCTTTGACTCTAAAAATAATCTCAGTTCAGCCCGAGATAAGTAAAACATTTCACGTCCATGAGACCTAGCAAGACCTAGACTCTTTGGGAAATTAAATTTTATATTTCTCTGGGCTCTGTGAATCCCACCAGGTTAATTTTAGTTTTAGAGTGGCATCTCAGATTTTTGGCAAGAAAAAAATGATGCTTTTAGGTAGAATCCATTGTGGTCAGCCCCCAAATATCTCCACAGATACCTTCATTCCTATTAAACCCATGCTCGGTGTACTTGTTGAAATGGAAATTTTTCTAGATAGCTCATTAATCTGAATGTAGATAACATTTGAGTAAGAGATTTTAGCTTTAAATGAGAGGGAAAAATGTGATGTTTTGCCCCCCCAAAATAAAAGATAATCTGAAGACATTTGGAAAAAGAAATTGAGATGTAAGATCTTTGCTACTTTTGAAAAATCAAAGAAAAATGTAGGAAATGTTTGGAGTGTCATGAGAAAATAAACGCTAAAAATCTTCAAACTTCACCAAGAGTCACTGGTCTGCTTTTCATACCTGACTCACCAGCAAGTGTCTGTCTGTCCTCAAGGTTTTCCTGGACAGCGTCTACTGGCAATTAAATTTAGCACGAAGCTCTGACCTTCATCTACACGGGCTTGTCTTTGTTACTGCCTACTGTGTGCCTGACAGACAGCTTGTATCCAAATAGAGCGACAAGGTCAACACAAAGGAACGTAAGGAAATAGTATGCTGGCCCGGGAGGGTGCTGTGGAAGACTTCAAAGGGAGGGGGCACAGGGAGGTGGCTGTTTTGGGTAGGTGATCAGTAAGGCCTTTTGTTCCAGGCCACTGTTGAGCAAGGAGAAGGCAGAAGTGATGAAGTCATTTTAGTCTGTAGTTGCTCACTGTTGTGTTAGCTCATTAGTTTTGTGTTTGAGTGTGGTGAAGGGCTAGGAGCTATGACAGAAATGCGCCAGTGCCTGCGTGCCTGCTTGCTTTCCTTCTCTCCTTCCTTCTTTCCTCCCTCCCTCCCTCCCTCCTGAAATCTCTGACCTGGCTGTTGCAATGCCTTCTGGTTTTTAGCTGTGTAAATGGTGACTCCTGGCTATTTCTCTCCTTCTAGGTGTGTTTGAGTGAGAGACTCTGCAGCGCTCTGAGGAAGAAGGTTAATGACATTGACACCCAACTGCCGGCATTGCTGGAAGCCAAAATGCTTGCCATCTCAGGTAAGTGGTAGCAGGGGTGATGTTGAAGTAGTCCTACTGAAATGATAATGACAGCTGCCACCGTGTCATGCTCTGTCTGCAGTCAACATCCCGTCCTTGTTGTGGTCATCCTTGGACATCTCTAAGCTTTTCTGGGGAGTTTCACTGAAACACAAAGGATTAGTAGGCAGCATGATTTCCTTATAAGAATATAGACAAGACTCTTAAAAACCATATGCACATGTAATATAGCATAGGCTGTTCACATAGGTATCAAATTTTGCACTTCCGGTTCCTGTTTCTTGAAGAGTTTAGAGACTCAATGTTCTGGGCAGGTAATGTGGCCCCAGTGGATGTCTATGGCACAGGTGTCATGTGTGTTCGGTGAGGGCTGTTGGATCAAACTCTTCCTGGAGGGGGAGGATGATGACATGACACCAATGGAGGTTCTCAGTTTAAAATTCTAGTCATGGCTCGGCACCTGTGGCTCAACTGGCTAAGGCGCCAGCCACGTACACCCAAGGTGGCGGGTTCAAATCCAGCCCTGGCCCACCAAACAACAATGACGGCTGTGACCAAAAAATAGCTGGGTGTTATGGCGGGCGCCTGTGGTCCCAGCTACTCAGGAGGCTGAAACAGGAGACTCGCTTGAGCCCAGGAGTTGGAGGTTGCCATGGTACTCTATCCAGGGGGACAGCTTGAGGCTCCTGTCTCAAAAAAACAAAACAAAACAAAACACCAAAAAACTCTAGTCACAGAACTTGGAGAATTCTCAAGAGATCACAGTCCCTCCTTACTGGGGCAGTTTTAAAAGGATATCATTTTCCATTAATCAGTAGCTTAAAAATGAGAGTCTGTAAAAACAGTAACTTTACCTATCATTTGAATAGTGCTTTCCAACATTTCTCTGTATTTGTTATTTTATTTTATTTTCACATTAGCTATGTTGGTGGGAGAGAGACTGTTATTCCAATGAACAGGAAGGGAAGTTGAGGCAGTGGGCTGTGTACTTTGGTTAAGTCACCTGATTAGCTAAGCAGGGGGAGCCAGGGCGGGGAGGGGGAGAGTCCAGATCCGCTCAGCGTGTGATGTGTGGATTTTTACTCCACTTATGTAAGGATGGCCTCACCGAGTTCTCTCACAGTTCATTAGCTTCAGAAGAATCATAAAACTTTAACAGAAAGGTATAATAATTGCATATATGGATTTTAAATGGTATTTTAAGAAGGAATACAATAATTGGCAGCTTCTGCTCCTCAGATCATTAAGCAAGTAATGTTGGCAGCTAACGAGCAGTTTGGTCCCTGGAGCTGTCACGCATGTTATTTACACCCCGTGGAACATTGCAGTGCTTGGCTCTTAACAGCTTCACATGCCATTTACTTGGAGTTATGGCCCCATTTACTAAGAGGACAAAAGAAGATTGAACACAATCTTGTGTCTGAGTTAGGGTTTTCCCTTTCTTAATCAATCTATTTTTCCCAGGAATACAGGTGGCCGAGTCTCTATTAAGCCCAGGGGAGGAGAGGTATAATTCAGGCAGCAGAGATATCCTCGCTGCAAAGTGAATTGTGTCTTCAGAATCCCGGGAACGTTCTTAACGTGCATGTAGGTCTTGAGTTTTCTGTTGTAACTCTTTGGTCAGCTGAGTGAATTGGTGAGAGGCCTGATCTGCTGAATGGTGACCTGAGTTAACTGGTGGGAACTAATCTCTTGACCTTGCTGTTTCCTGATTTTTAGGCTCTTTGGTAAATGGTTCCTCAGTCATAGGCTGTCCCCGTGAGTTATGCTGGTGGCAGATTTGCTCGTAAGGCTATTTCTGTTTTCTCCTATTTTGGTACCTTTAGAATGGCAAACCCTCACTCCATTAGTCAAAAACCACAATGAACAACGTCTTCAAGAGAAGCCCTTTTCTATTTTGGGCTCTCCTTGAGAATACCAAGGGACAATGCCCTTGAAATTCTTAGAAGCCCTATTGAATGGCAAGGATTCTAAGAGATGCCAGTGAGATGCTTAGTAGCTCTTTTGTCCGAAAATTTCTGTGATTCACTTTCTATCCGGGATTTGATCTATGGCCTGGAGCTCTTTCTTACTTTTAGAATCACTTGCCATCTGCAGAGACTGGGAATAAAAGGCAGTTTTATTTTTAAACCCAGCAAGTTCTAGCTCCTTTTATATTTAACAGTTTATTCTTCAATTCATCTCTCTTCTCTTGCATTTCATCAGAGGCAGTGACAAGAAACCAGTAGGCACGTCTAGATTCTGCCTAGAAATCTCCTTGGATATCTAATTGAAATCATTAGGAACCTTTTTCTGTAGTACCTCACTTAATAGCTGAGCAATGTTGCTATTGTAGGGTTCCCCTCTTCTCCAGCCTCTAATGATATTTTTCTTACTTTCCTCTCAACCTTCACAGATGTTTGTTAGACCTCCACCTAATACCTGGTCCCAAAGCCTCAGAATTTAGGATTTTGTTATATACAGCAGCACCTCGTATCCAGATACAAAAAAATCTGTTTTCAGTTCTATTGCCACCTCAAGACTTAACTGACTTAAAATTTCACCAATAATTTGTTTTGCCCATGAATCTACAATTTAGTCAGGGCTTTGCAGAGACAGCAGGATGGCTTGACTGGGCCTGGGGGGTGCACTTCCAAGGCAGTGCACACATATGGCCCGGCTGTTGGCTGCTCTCCGTGTGGGCCCTCTAGAGACAGCTTGGCTTCCTCACAAGCTGGCTGCCAGGTTCCCAGAGTGTGTCCCATGAGACCCTGTAAGAAATGGAAGTTTATCTCTTAAGGCCTGGACTCAGAAACTGGCATGCATCTCTATTAACATGTAATAAATAACTCCTGAACTTCACAGCTTTAAACAGCAAATCATTATCTCCCCCAGTCTGGGATAGTCGGGAACTTAGAGTGGCTTAGCTGGGGGTTCCAGCTCAGGTTTCAGGAAGTTGCTGCTCTCCAGTACACTTTGGGACTGCATCCTGGAAAGCCTTGGCGGGGGCTGAGAGAGCATTCCAGAGGGTGTGAACAGGCAGCTTTCGATTCTTGCCACAAGAGCTGTGCCACAGACTGCTCATTACGTGGCTGCTGATTTCCCCCAGGCAAGTGATCTGAGAGAGAGCGAGCAAGATAAGCCACTAAGCCTTTTTAGGACTTAGTCTTCAAAGTCACACCCCACTACTTCTGCCTTAGTGAGTAGAGGCAAGTTTCTCATTTCATCCCCGCTCCAGGGGAGGGAAATGGGTTCTTCCTCAGGAGAAGAGAAGGATAGAATTTGGTGGGCACATTTTTATAACCATTTGAGTGTCCTGTCTATTGTATTTTATTTGTGAAAAACTCCCAAGGTCCTGAAGGGAAAGACAGTAGAATGGCAGCTGTCAGTGGGAGGCGTGTCAGAGAGTTTGACTGCCAGGCCTTCTCAGTGCCACGATGCCGCTGAGCCAGTAGGATCTTGAGAACTAAAGATGTGGACAGAGAGTTTCTCAGTCAGAAGAAAGGTCCCATTTCACTCATTCACTCAAAAAGAAAAATATTGAATCCAGGTGCCAGGCCTAGTTCTGAGTAGGAGGGTGCAGCTGGGGCCAGGACAAGGTCCTTTCTTTTGTGCTAATTGGGCTCTGGGATTGGCCAAGGTGGAGGAGACCTGGATTGGCGTGAGCTAGATTTAGACATAAAGTCCAACTGTATTTTCAGGAGGAAGAGTTGTCTAGATTGATTTAGGTAGAGGGTCAGCATTATGGTAGAAATAAGCTTGCCAAAATTTATTGAGACCAGAACATACAGGGCTCTGAATTGTTGGCTAAGGATCAAAGTGTAATTTTATTATTTTTTAGAAGAGAAGCGACATGACCCAAGTTGGACTTTAGGAGGCCTAGTCTGGCTGCAGTGGGATAGAGGTGTAAATATCTGGGGACTGGGAGTCATGGAATTAACTAGGATGCTGGAAATGAAAAAAAAAAAAAGAAAGAAAGGAAGAAAATCAGGTTAGTGTGGGAAATCCACCACAGATGAGTGGGTTTTCATCCTTGCGTAGTGTGGGAAACCCACCACAGATGAGTGGGTCTTCATCCTTGCGTAGTATGGGAAACCCACCACAGATGAGTGGGTCTTCATCCTTGCGTAGTGTGGGAAGTCCACCACAGATGAGTGGGTCTTCATCCTTGCGTAGTGTGGGAAGTCCACCACAGATGAGTGGGTCTTCATCCTTGCGTAGTGTGGGAAGTCCACCACAGATGAGTGGGTTTTCATCCTTGCACTAACTGTGGTGATAGTGATCTGTCCCACTGAGGGTGACATAACACACATTAAGAAAAGTGACTTAGAAAGCTCATTGTTTCTTTTTCAGGGATAGGTCTCATATAACCTCATATTAGGTAAGAACGTAGACAATGATGCAGCATCAAAAGCAACAAACCTGCAGATTTTATTTTTCCACATAATGTGGATTCTCCAAATAATTATCAGGTCATTTCTTACTGCTTTTCAAAGATCTCAAGGACCCAAGATCTTGCTCATCTCCACGCACCTGTGTACATCTCGACTCAGCTGTATCTCAGCTTTCCATTCTCTATTTTTGCCTCGACTCTCCTATTCGGTTTGGTTTGGTTTAAAGCACTCAGCAAAGGTGAGTTCTGTTGCTACTAGAGAAGGGAGAAGTACACCCCCTTAGCTGTGCTCCAGAATGAGAGGCTGATTGGGACAGATGGAATTCTTGGGTTTGAGTGCAGAGGCCATGCAGTGTAGTAGAGAGAGGTGTGGGCTTTGGAGTGAGAGGTCTATGTGCAGGTCCAGCCTTATCACTGCCTTGCTGAGTGGTATTTATTGGGCAAGTTACTCAACTTTTTAAAGTCTTGTTTCCTCATCTATAAGATGGGGCTAATATTTGTAACACCTATTACTTTAGGTTGCTGTAAGAATTACATGACTTGGTGAATGAGAGTCATGTGGCACACATGTGGTACTAGCATGTGGATATCAAATATGAGTGTGTCTCCTATGCTTACTAGCCATGTGTCTGCATGGAAGCAGACTTGGCCAGCAGTGACTCCTTAGGCTGCTGTCACTCAGTGTAGCAAAAGGGTGGTGGTATCGATGCCCTTACTCCAAGGTAGCTTTGACCTCAATGCCTTTGTCATTTCCTATGTGGTAAGTCAGTCTGGGTCCTTTGTTGGTGGCGAGAATTCATTTGTGTGCTTTGGTTTTCAGCTTTGAGTTCAAAAGCCTGGGAGCCCTGCTGGGTTGTCTCTCTGAACTGAGCCACAGATTAGCTTGGAGATCTGGTCCATGTCACAGCCTAGACCTGGCCTTATAACATGAGCCTAGGAGAAGAGATTCTTTTCCTGTCCTGGAGCAGACCTGACTCAACTGCTCACTGTAGGGCTATTTCCCCTGGGCTAAATGGGGGAAAGGCTGCCTCCCCAGGAGGCAGCCCCACTTCCACCTTGTTGAACCAGCTGCCTGGAAAGGTAGCGAGAGCAAAGACCTCAAAAAAGGAAGTCCAGCACAGACAGCGGTGGGCTGTTCAGCCTCTGTGCTGTCCTCATTGAAAGCTCCACCCCTCTGTCCAGGACCCCCACCTGCCCTGAGGGGAGGGAAGATGGGCACCCTCTGGAGCTGAGCATCGCACTTGAGTGGTATGCACTGAGCATGGCTGACTTGGGCTCTGTGGCTACTGCAGGTCGCCATCAAAAGCCTGGGCCTGTCTTCTTCTCTAGAGCTTTCTTAGCTACTGACCTCTGGTCATAAGCATTTGTGTCTTGTGTCCAGTTCCACCTTCTGCATGCCATGCCCTTCTTCCCACAGCTGTGGGCCCTCATTGCTGCTTCCATTCTCATGTCTAAGATTTAGCAATAGGCGTCCTTCTTGGCCCTGTCTCCTGGACTCCGGGTCAGGGTCTGATGGGGCTCCGGGTCTGGGTCTGATGGGGCTCCAGGCCTTGTAGCTGGGTACTGTCTCTTTTGTCTGTGCTCCATAACGTGGACAGCATACCAGTCTTTATGTGAAATAGGGCTACCGTGCTCTTGTCACTTCCCCGCCCCTAGGATCAACGCTTGGTCCCTGAAGCCTGACTAGCAGTCAAGGCAGGGGCTCTAATTCTGGGGTGCTCTGATCCTGGCATCCTGCCTGCCCTTGAGGCTCCAGCCTTGCCCCACTTGAATTACTTCTTATTGGTGATTTTTTTTCCATCTGGTGAGTATTTTCCCCCTTGTTTAATACTTACCACTAAGGAGACAGCCAATAAAAGAGTTTGTTTAAAAAACAATGTCCCCTCATTGGCTGGTTGCTGGTTCCCTGGAATCTGTTATTTCCACACCTTCTTTGCTCAGGGAGATTTGTCAGCTTTTCACCACCTGCCCTGACCACAGCACGAGAGTCTCATTTTAGTTCCAGAGTTCTCATCTGCCGCAGCCACCTCTGTCTGGTGATCAGAACTGGCTGATGTCCCTCCCAGGTGACAGCCTCCCAGGGACAGCCTCCTTGCATGTTGGAAGGCATCACACTCACCTTTATCAATTGGACCTGCAAATCTTTAAGCAAAACAAACACAGCCCTGGTATTTGGGCACAAGATGAATACAGGTGTTAAGGAGTTTATAAAACCCGTAACACTTTTAAAAGAGAATTATAGCCAGGGTACCTACCCAAACCTGCTCCAAATGCCAGAGGCAGCCCCTGTGCTCAATAGTAAGCTTGCTGGAATCCCTTTAAAATGGCAGTGCGGGTGTTTTCCATCTTTGCTCTTTCTCTCCTTGGCAGAAGGACTTCTAGAGCAGTGGTTCTCAACCTTCCTAATGCCGCGGCCCTTTAATACAGTTCCTGTGGGTCACAGCCTATAGGTTGAGAACCGCTGTTCTAGAGGATAGCCCCACCAGCATCCCCTGTACTTTTCAGAGGAGCTGTAATGTGTAGCCTCTAACCTTGTGGTTTTCATCCTGACTGCAGGTTGGAATCACCCGGGGCAGTTAAAAAACACTGGTACCCAGACCCCAGCACCAAATCCCTTCAGTCAAAATCTCTGAGAATTGGGCTGAAGATGGGAACCTTTAAAACAGTTTCCAGGTGTTTTTTTTTTTTTTTTTTGAGACGGAGCCTCAAGCTATCCCTCTGGGTAGAGTGCTATGGCCTCACAGCTCACAGCAACCTCCAACTCCTGGGCTCAAGTGAGTCTCCTGCCTCAGCCTCCCAAGTAGCTGGGACTACAGGCACCCGCCACAGCGCCAGTTATTTTTTGGTTGCAGCCATCATTGTTGTTTGGTGGGCCCGGGCTGGGGATTCGAACCCGCCACCTTAGGTGTATGTGGCTGGCGCCTTAGCCGATTGAGCCACAGGCGCTGAGCCTTCCAGGTGGTTTTAATGTTCCATGAGAGCCAGGGCAGGGCCAGGAGCTGGTTAGCTGTCTTCTTGGGCATGAGGGTGAATGCAGACGGACTCCAGACTCACGCCTTCCCACACCTGTGGGCAGCGCCCAGCCCAGGGTGTTGAGTAGCACCACGTGCAGCCTTGCTGAGGGCCCAGACTGGGAGCTCATCTCGCAACTGCTCTTTGACCTTCCTTTGCCCTTGCCCTTGCTTTGCCTTATGGCAGTTCCCAACCTGTGGGTCATGACCCCTTTGGGGGTCGAACCACCCTTTCCCCTTTCACAGGGGCCACCTAAGACCATTGGAACACACATATCTGTGATAGTCTTAGGAACCAAGACCATCTTACCGTGTGTGGGGGTCACCACAACAAGAGGAACTGTATTAAAGGGTCACGGCATTAGGAAGGTTGAGAACCACTGCTGGAAGGTGTGCCTGAGGCTGGGAGGAGTCCTTGCTTAACTCAAGCAGCAGCTGCTCTAAGAGCCCCCAAGCTACCTGGGGTTCCCCGAGAGACTACCAGCCTGCTCTGCTGGCAGATGAAGGAGAACTGGACATGGTGTGCACAGCGTGCCTCTCACCGGATGCCTCTTTTCCCCCGGCACACCTGCCTAGCTTTTCCACCTGTGACCCTGTGAGGGCCCGTCACGTGGGAAACTTGTTCATCCTGCAGACACTGCGTGGCTCTTGTCAGACCTGCGTCCAGTTTATGCCTGTCTGGTTATTGCTGTGGTGCTGGGGGCCTGACCTTGTTCTCTCCTGCGAATTCTGGACAAGGCTAGCTCTGATTCTTCAAATGCAAGGCGTGAATTCAATACACTGCCACAAAAGGAAACAGGTTTAAAGATTGGCACTCACCCCAGGGCAGGGAGGGCAGTCCTCTGTCCCTGAGTCCTACACATGAGGCAGAAGTGAAGAATCAGGCAGAGCATGTGTGACAACTAGCAGCATATCTGGGGAAATAGGGTGTGGGTCACAGTAAATTTGGGGGCAGATACCTGAATGGCCCATTTGAAGGAAGCAAGGGGAAGGCTGGGAGACCAGATTCTGGTAAATCAAATGAGTTCTGATCTTTGGCCACTGCCAGGAGCTGTTTGGGTGTGGTGTCCTTCTAATGCCCGGGCAGCTGTGCCATTCCTGTTCCTGTTACACTGTCACCACATGATTTGAATTGCCTTACACTTTTACACAAACCAGTTGGTACCACAATTGGGCTCCTCTGGTTCCTGAGGTACGTGGTGAAGGCAGCTCCTCATGTCAGCCCAAGGCCTCTGCCTGGTCTTAGGGTTGTCCAGCCTTGGGTTTCCCCCAGTTTGTGGTATATCTTTCTTCTCACTTGCCCCCCTGTTACTTGTTTCCACGGAGCACACAGTTCAGATGATCATTTATTTTTATTTTTATTTTTATTAAATCATAAACACATAGATCATGTATACATTAATGCAATCATGGGGTACAATGTGCTGATTTCATATAGAATTAGGAGTGTTTACATCACACTGGTTAATATATACCTCATCTCGTTCACTTAATTATTGTGTTAAGACATTTATACTCTATACTTAATAGATCTGAAATGTACCCTTGCATTATGCACCATAGGTGTGAACCCACCATTTACCCTCCCGGTCATTTATTTTTAAATAACACATTAGGATGTCTCTGTTACTCCAAAAAACATTTTTTTTGAAGGCTGGTTCTATCCAATTTGGTGTTCTTTTTATACAGGATAACAGCTATCTATATCCCAAGTGCATTTGGTTCAGACAAATGTATTTAAATGGCAGCCTAAAATCCTCTCTCTTAACTTACAATTTTGAGGAAAATAGAAAATTCTAGAAATAAACCAGATTTTTCTAGAATAAACACAGAGTGGATAAATTCCACATATCAGATAATGAAAATAGTGTTTTTCCTTAAACTTAGAAACAGGTATTTAAATTTCTATCTTCTTTTGGATGAATATTTGACACTGAATTGATAAATGTAAATCATTTTAAATTATTTTGAGAAAGTATTTTTTTTTAATGATTAAAGTAAATTAGAAGCCTCATGTCAGTTTGTCAAACAAGAAAAGAAATTTCACTTATTTATTATTAATGATATTTAAAATTATATTTAAAATTAACCCTGTAATACGACCCCTAGAGATAAAACCTAAAAGTAAAATGGAACACATTTACATCGCCTTTTTATTATATACCAGGAAAAGTTATTAAATTGTTTTTAAATGGGTTCTTAACATTGTCCGTTGCTGTAGAGGGCAGCTCAGGTCACAGAGGCAAGGGCACTGTGTTCTGCATGGCCACTATGCTAACTTGGAACAGCAATGCTTTCTTTGGAATAAGGCTGGTGGGGCTCGAGGCTAGACCTACTGGGCACTGCTCTGTCTGTAGCTTCAGGGAAGCAAGAGGAGTGACAGTGGTCCGGGAGAGGCCACTGGACATATGGCACTAAAATACAATCCAGTGTAAAGATGGTAACTAGGGCCATCAACTTTTACACTCCCTTTCTTTACTTTCTTAACTGTTTTCTCTTCCTCTAAGAAAACCTGGGGTTTATTTTATTTATTTATTTTTAGAGACAGTTTCACTTTGTCACCCTTAGTAGAGTGTCACAGGAGCAGCTCACAGCAACCTCCAGCTCTTGGGCCTAGGTGGTTCTCTTGCCTCAGCCTCCCGAGCAGTGGGGCACACTACAGGTGCCTGCCACAATGCCGAGCTATTTTTTGTTGCAGTTTGGCCGGGGCCAGGTTTGAACCCACCACCCTTGGTATATGGGGCCAGCGCCCTTCTCACTGAGCCACAGGCACTGCCCGAAAACCCATGGTTTAGATCAGTAGCTGGAGGAGGCAATAGATCAGTAATGATTAGATTCAAAGATGATGGGTATTCAGTGTGAAAATAAACAAAAACTACCCAGTGAGAATAAGCAAAGGTTGCCATTCAGAGCCTGCTACTACAAGGGAGTCAGATGCCATAGCTTAGGACATGGCAGAGACACAAAGGCAGGCGGAGGAAGGGAAATGCTGTGGTGGGACAAAAGGAAGCTTCAAGTGTGCCTTGACTTGGTGGCTGTGGGGACAGGGAAGCTGGAGGTTGTTGACTAGCATTAGGGAGTCTTTTATGATTGGTTTGGGGAGCATATTTGGCTTTCTCTAGCTGGCCTTAGGTTGGAAGCCAGGATCTCCCATTAATTAGGGAGGGTGTCAGTAACAAATCAGGTTCTGGTCATTTGGGGCCAATAGGCACAGAAGTCACTGTCTCGCTTCCCTTCACTTCTAGGGTTGTTACTAGAGGTCACTTCTAGGGTTGTTACTGGAGGTCACTTCTAGGGTTGTTACTAGAGGTCTCCATCTGGCAGCCTGCAGGTTGGACCTAGAGCAGTCTGCTTCCTAGAGAGGGGAGTTGGTTTCCTGGGCAGGTCGCTGCTCATTGTACATAAAAAGTCTATTTATTTAAACACGTTCTTACCATTGTTCATTCATATATGTAGTCTTCTCCCAGACACCACATTCTCTCAAGCTTTTAGAGCCGGTCTATGTTCTATGTAGAATCCTGTGTGTCTGCTGTTATGTTCCTCCACACCTTCCAGGAAATATGCAGCCTTCTGAAATGTTCAATGTGCAAAACCAGCCAGGGGCCTCTGCTCACGGGAAATGCTTTTGGCTGTCTCTGTAAATCATGATGAGTGGAAGAAATAAAAAAAAAAAATTGACATAACATGACAAATTCTGGCTTCAGGGGCTTCGAGGCAAAGGGGAGGATGGGGAGCAGTTAGTCAGGGCCTGTTGGCTGCCTTATTTGCCCTTTGGTTCAGCAAACCCAGAGAAGGGTGTAAATGGCAGAAGTGAGATCATGCCTAACCATGCCCTTGAGCTTGAAGTTCCTCCAAAGATCTGGTGTCAAGTAGGATAAATTATACAGAACTCCATAAGGTTTTAGGATTATCTTTTTAGCACTGGCTATATTTCTTTTTTTCCTAGGAAAGAAGTATAGCGTCAACATGGGTAGGGTGGAGGTGGATGATTTTAGGATTGTTACACACTGACTTGTCTGTGGCCCAAATAAGGGCCACGTTATGTGAGGCCTTCCCCCAAGTGGGAGTCATCTTGACGACCGAGGACTGGTCAGTGAAAGGATCCTTGTGAGCCCCGGATTCATGTGCCCTGGCCCACATGCTCCTTCTCCATACAGATGACTTGTGTCTAGGTTTTGACTGAGTTGCTTATTGATAACATGAGAGAAGAGCCAAATGAAGCTCAGCAACCGGCCTTGGAACCTTAGAACTCTAAAACATTGTGACCTTCACAAGGTCACCCCCTGTGTCTGGTTTTCTTCAACTGGAAATCAAGGATAATCAAGGGTACCCCCCCTCCCCCGCTTCCTGGATTGTTGGGAAGATCGAGATAGTGCACTTCACTCAGGTGAGGGAAGAACTCGTTACAGTGACCCCCTAGGTACTATGAAGTAGATGGAGTAGAGGTTCGAATTAAGAAATGCTCGGGATAAGTAAAGTTAGAAAGAATGAAGTGGTTAAAATTGGCTTTGGCTTTAAACTGTGTTATTTTCAGAATAAAATATGTTGATGACTGTTTTAAAAGACCTGCAAGGATACCCAAACTCCATTCCTTTGCTGAAGAGCAGACAGGCACCTGTGCCTCAGGATACCAAGGGGGGCATATTCACCCCCTCATGCCTCCTCCCGAGGGGGGCATATTCACCCCTCACACCTCCTCCCAAGAGGGGCATATTCACCCCCTCATGCCTCCTCCCGAGGGGGGCATATTCACCCCCTCACACGTCTTCCCAAGGGGGGCATATTCACCCCTCACACCTCCTCCCAAGGGGGGCATATTCACCTCCTCACGCCTCCCGAGGGGGGCATATTCACCAACTCAGGCCTCCTCCCGAGGGGGGCATATTCACCCCCTCACGCCTCCTCCCGCGGGGGGCATATTCACCCCCTCAGGCCTCCTCCCGCGGGGGGCATATTCACCCCCTCAGGCCTCCTCCGGAGGGGGGCATATTCACCCCCTCAGGCCTCCTCCCAAGGGGGGCATATTCACCCCCTCATGCCACCTCCCAAGGGGGGCATATTCACCTCCTCAGGCCTCCTCCTGAGGGGAGCATATTCACCTCCTCAGGCCTCCTCCCGCGGGGGGCATATTCACCCCCTCAGGCCTCCTCCCGAGGGGGGCATATTCACCTCCTCAGGCCTCCTCCCGCGGGGGGCATATTCACCCCCTCAGGCCTCCTCCCG
>CAUYTI010116507.1:0-80560 GCA_963575145.1 Galago senegalensis
GGCGGGTGCCTGTAGTCCCAGCTACTTGGGAGGCGGAGGCAAGTGACTCGCTTGAGCCCAGGAGTTGGAGGTTGCTGTGAGCTGTAATGCCACGGCACTCTACCCAGGGGGACAGCTTGAGGCTCTGTCTCAAAAAAAAAAAAAAAAGTTACCAACAGAAGTAATGAACTCTTGTTTTCTTCAATATTTAAATCATATATCTCCAGAGTGAAAGTCCCAGGACAGTGAGTCAAATTGAGCTAATTTCAGTGGTTCACTCCTTTTTTATGTGAGCATGAACATCATAATGATACTGTGATAGCCAACAACAAAATAAAACAAATGTCTGACGATATGAACAGAGAATTTGAATCCTCTTCCTGAAATATAGAAGAACTGAGACAATTAAATTTGAAAATGCCACCTCTTAATGTAATAGCCTTGGAGAAAAAAGAAAAATTTAGAAGCAGGTTACTTTGTGGTAATGGACTGAGGTTAAAAGAGGATCATGATATATCTAAAAACTTGTTCAAGAAGCGGGCTATCCTGACTTACAACCACTATAATTGGGTGCACCTATAATTCTGTCATGATTCGGAGAGTTAAAATCCTAAACCTTTGGCTTTCCCTTGGCCTAGAAAAATGGTTGGTATCACATGTATTATACATCCTGCTCATTGCATGGAGAAAAACGTCCATCTCAAGAAGATCATCTGCAAGGAGAAAAGGAGACATGAGAGAGAAGAAGCAGAACTCAATCCTGGGCTTTTGTTACCATTTCTCTGCTTTCCCTCTTACTCATATACACAATGAAGAGAAATGTCTTTTTCAATTACCCAATTAAAAAATAATTCATTTGAATCATGACTATTCATACTAATCTTATTTGTCATTTTCAAACTATGTTAAATAGCAAAAGCGGCCCCAAATTCTTCATGTTCTTATATTCAGGCCTTTGCAATATAAAATGTAGCCCCCCTCTGGAAGACCTGGGATCTGTTTCGGTAAGATGTGAAACTAAGTGTGACTTGTTTTCCACATTGAGCCAAAGCAAGTATTAAAGTTTTGGAAAGGACTTGCACAGTGGACTTTTTCCTTTATTGCTCTTCTATACTGTTGTCAGTGTGTGAGTAACTATGAGCTAACTTGGGGAATGATTAAAAAACAAGAGTAACAAAAAAACAAACAAAAAAAAAACCCTAATTACACCTGTCATCTCAACAATAAGCCAACCTCCAGAGGCAGAGCTGCTTAGATGACTATCAGCTGGACTCAGCTAAGCCACCAACTGATTTTAGTGTTAATTGTCACTCCAGAAAATAATGGGTAAAATAAATATTGTTTAAAGCCAAAGTTTTGTGAGCGTTTGTTACGTATGCAGCAGAAGCTGTTACCTAAGCTGTATGGGTAAATTGTGACCACTCAAAATTTACAGACCAAAGTTCTAACCCCCAGAACATCATTATCTGGCACTATTCAGAAATATGAAATAGGGTCATTGTAGATATAAATTAAGATGAGGCCATATTGCAGTAGGGTGGGCCTCTAAACCACTAGCCCTACATGACTGTTGTCTTTATAAAAATGAAAATTTGGACCCACTCATGCACAGAGGAGAGTGCTACATGTACCTGAAGGCAGAGATCAAGATGATGTTTCTGCAAGGCAAGAAATGCCAAAAATTGCTGTCAAATCACCAAAAGCTGGAGAGAAGCAGGCAACTAATTCTACTTCACAGATCTCAGAAGGAAGCAGCCTTGCAAATAGCTTTATCATAAGCTTCCAGCCTCCAGAAGGGTGAGAAAATATAGTTTCATTGTTTAAGTCATTTGGTTTAAGGTACTTTGTTATGGCACCCTAGCAATAGGCTAAGTGTATTTTTACCTTTAAGTCATTTTAGTTATTATTTTTTTGCTGAAAGAAAAAAATTTTTTTTTACTTTCTCTCCAGTTCAAACTCTAACTCTAGTGTCGCTTCATCCAAGATTCAATGACCACACAATATGAATTATTTTTCCTGTAATCACTCTTTATCACCTACCTTTATTTTCTCCATTATACTTATTTCTATCTTGTGTATAATCTTTGTGTTATTTTTTAATATCCTCTACTAAAAAAAGGAAGGCCATGGGAGCAGACCTCTGTATGGTATTTTTATTGCTATAAGACTTACTACAGATGCATTACACATTCTATTAAATATTGAATACATAATATATAGATTAACCAGACAGCATTTAAATAAGTTCTTGCATAATTAAAATTTTAACCCAGGGCGGCGCCTATGACTCAAAAGAGTAAGGCGCCGCCCCATATGCTGGAGTTGGCAGGTTCAAACCCAGCCCCGGCCAAAAAAAAACAAACAACAACAACAAAAAACACTTAATTAAAAAAAAATTAACCCATACATAATATATTCCCTCACATAAACTCATGAATTCATTCATTTGCATAAGGTGTATTTATTTACTTAGAAATCCATGTAGAGTTTGCATGTAATTTACTAGTAAGATAGCTAGAGAAATCAATCCTAGAAAATAATCTTTTCTCATCTTATAGAGGTAATCCTCTGTTCATCATTAAAAGATATAAATGTCTCCTCCATAATAATTATAAATATCAACTATTTTGAGGATGTTTAGGACGTAAAGAGAAAGCATCAGGGGTTGATAAAATTTTATCTAGGTTATAGGAAGGTCTGAGGAATGCTGGGCATAGAAATAGAACCATAAAACTAGAAAAAATAGTGAGAGAAAGAAAACTCCTTTCTATGGAGAAAAACATCTCTGAAAGAAAAAGGACAAGGAGAGAAGATGGTGGATAATCTTGAAGGAAAGGGTGGTGGAGGTAAAACAGCAGAGACTAGAGGATGAAAGGAAATGAGTTAAAATTCCTGCTTGCAATCACCATCAGGGGCTATAACCTACCTAGTATTACAGACTAGAACCAATACTATGAGTTCCCTCATCCTCATTTCTGTGAACACTGCGCGCTGTCCACACAGATGAGCAGTTCTCCTTGGCATAGACATCTGACTATAGCCTAAGAGATTTCCATGGATCTTTCAAAAAAACGACACCTCATCCATCTATATCTAAGTGGGCTTTTGTCAAAATCTCCCCTTTTACCATCCAATAAACCAGGTAGGGCCCTGGACACACAGATAAATTGTAAAGTTAATGCTAAAGCTTCAGAATCTGGTCTGTGATATTATAGATTAGTAAGAGTAGATCAAGGTGGACAGATTAAAAGAATACATACATCATTGGGTTTCTTGCATGTAACTATTAACTACTTAGCACTGTGAGAAAGATACTGGTTGAAATAAATACTTATCTTTCCAGGACAAAAGATCAGACTTGCACGGTTAGGAAGGGCCATGTCCATCAGTTCTGCTCTTTCAAGCTATATAATCTTCTCTTGAAGTAGCCGTGTATTGAAAGCCTTGAGGAAAATGATTCACTCCAATTATGGGGAATGGAACCCATTCAGAGCTATGAGACATGGTGCAGAGTCATAGCCACTCCAAAAATAACCCAATATAAAAAGTTATAGTCATATGTTATCTTAGAAATTAAAAAAAAAATTATTACTCCAATGAATGCAGCATCTAGAATTCAGCATGTCTCAAATAAGTTCATTTGTAAGGAAGGTTTTTATATTGAAATTGCAAAGTATGACGAATATTTTCATTGGTTTCCTAGAACAAAGGTAGTGCTGAGGTAAAGGAGTATAAAAATCTCCTCCTCTTGAATCTGTGTACTAAAAGCAATTTACAGACAATATGTGCATGGGATGGAAGAACTATATTGACATAAAAAATTCAAATATACATGAATGATCTATGTATAGCTGTAGCCATATAATATATGTAGAATTAATATACATATATAAATTTCAAAATATGTACAGCACATAAATATATGATTTCATCTTATAGGCTTCAAACACAATAATTTCATAATCTATTTTGAGACAGGACATTATGGAATTGATCATTTTTCCCTGAATTTACAACAACATGGGGTGAAAAGATATAAGAATAAGTTTCAAGGTAAATAAGGAAAGGCACATGAATGATACAGATCAATAGACGACATCTTGTGGGACACTACACTCTTAATAGGAATATTGATAGCAATAACAAGCATTCGATTTGGGCTTATTACATTTTATTCCCTGCTGTATATTCTCAAGTGGTCATTTTTAAAAACAGAAGTCGACATTCCAATATTTACTCCTTTAATATAGATTTATTACATTTACTCCTAGGGATCTTACATTGTTTGGAAAATATTTGAGAATATAATTCATAATTTTAGACAGTTGTCTAAACCATAGTGTGAATTTTGAAGCATATTTTTAGGCTATACAACAAGTGATATGTAAGAAATCACTGTTATACTTTCTAAAGAACTTAGTTTTCTTCAAACCAAATGAGATTAACAGTCTTTTGTAGGTGTATGAGTGTGCATGTGAGGTCAAAGGTCAAAATATAAAACATTATCCTCTTCCTGTTTTAGAAACAAGGGCACATTTTCTCATGCCTTTCTGAGGACATTCTTTTCTCTAGTCCAGATACTTCATCTCTAATAATTCCTCATCCATTTGGTTTTATTCTTATCCAACATGACGATTAAGTGACATACGCATACACTTCTATGACACCCACATACAAATATTGATATGGATACAGATATAGATATTTTTAAGATAATTGTGATGGACTGTAATAATTTTAAAGCACAAATGGGTCAATATTAAATACTATAGAATCCATACATTCTTAACCATAATATAGATTTCTAATGGTAAATAATATACAGTAGACCTGGAGTGTAGTTTACCTTGCTAATGCGTGTAAGCAACACATAGATACAGACAAACAGATAGTAGGTAGGGACTCATACGTAGAGGGCAAAAGAACCAGTTCATCTTGTATAATACTCTAAAACTACAAGCTCTTCCTAATATTTTCTTGCTCTCAACACTTTACTTAGTCCCTATTGTCCATTTATTTTGTAATAACTACAGGAGCCTTATGTTGCCTCACCTTTCTAGGGCATCATCCTCATGATGACAGCAGTTAGGAATTTGGAGGCTAAGATAGGTATTAGAAGTAGAAAATCAGGAGCCAGGGGCAAGATGGCCAACTAGAGACCTTGGTCACCAGATTATTCACCAAAGAAGAAAACATTGAAGGTGAAAAATCACAGCCCAGGTAAACTATTGAGAGAAAAGTCCTAGCACTTACCCTTATCCAAGATCCCATGGGAAGAGCAGAATACAAGAAGATCATTGAACTTTTGGAAGAATTGTTGTCAGTTGCATCATCACCAAGCTGCACAGTCATCAGCCTGGCATAATTCTAAGAAGAAACCTTACAAGCCAGAAGAGACTACGGTGCCATCATTATTCTTGTTAAACACAGTAAGTTTTATAAATGAATGGGAAATAAAAATTTTCTCAGATAAGCAAGTGCTAAGATAATTTGTCATCAATAGACCAGCTCTACAATTGCTCAAATGTAATCAAAACACTAAAAGGGCTGTGTGATACTCATCAGTGGAAAAACACTTAAAGTAAGACCTCACAACACTTATAAAGCAGTAACCCAAGGGATAATACAAAGCAACAAGGTAGCAATCAGTACATTAAGTGTAATAGCATTTCACTTATCAATTTTAACATTGAATGTAAACATCTTAATGCCCTACTTAAAAGATAGAGACTGACTTAGTGGATTGAAAACCACAAAACACAACTCACATATCTGCTATCTCAAGAAAACCTTTATTTATCTTCTAAATTATAACATAGACTCAAGCTAAAGGAGTAGGAAAATATTCCATGCAAATGGAAACCGAAAGTGAGTAGGAGTAGCTATTCTTATATCAGATGAAACAGACTTTAAATAAACAGTAGTTTTAAAACAAGCCAAAATTGGTCATAATGACAAAGGTATTGATTCCACAAGAAGATACAACAGTTCTAAGACAGGAGCTCCCACATCCATAAAACAAATTTTTCTAGACCTAAGATATAAAATAAAGAGCAACGTGATAATATTAAGGGAACTCAACACTCTACTGATAATACTACACAGATCATAAAGAAATATTGTACTTAAGTGAGATGTTGGAATAATAGATTCAACAGACATTTTCAGAACATTCTACACCAAAGCTTAAAAATACATATTTTTTCTTGTCAGCACATGGAGCATTTTCCAAGAAAAATTATATGTTAGACTGCAAAACAAATCTCAGAAAAATTTTAAAAATGAAGATTACACCATGGATCTCAGACCACACAAGAATAAACCTAGAAATGAATTCCAAGAGGAACTCTCAAAATTATAAAAACACATGGAAATTAAACAATCCTCTGCTAAACGATCTTTGTATTAATGATGTAATCAAGGTAGAAGTAACCAAAATTATTGCATTGGGCAACAGTGTCACTGAAACTACCTAAACTTTTGGGATACAGTAAAAGTAGTGCCAAGAGGGAATTTCAGAGCACTGAACGTTTATACTCAAAGGACAGGAAGATCACAAGTTAACCAACCTAATGTTACAGCTAAGAAACTTAGAGAAACAGAACAATCCAAACCTCAAGCTACCAGAAGACAAGAAATAATGAATATAAGAGCAAAAATACATAAAATTGAAGTAAAAACAATTCAAAGGATTAATGAAATGAATAGTTGGTTTTTGAAGAGTTTAAAAAGAATGTATGGAAGAAGATATATAGATTAAGGGTACAGAATAGAAAATCTCAGAAATAAAACCAAATGCTTACAATCAACTTATCTTTGACAAAGCAAAAAATATATATACAGTGTGGAAAGTAAGCAACAAAGGTATATATGAATAAAAAAGAGTTATTTATCAAAAAAGTCAGAAGAATTGGCAGAAATATTTTTATTGAAATAGACTCTCCTATGAGCTATATCATCATGTAATGTGAGGGACAGAGGCAAGATTCTCCTTCAGGTGTCTCAGACTCCAGAACCCATGTGACTTCCAAAGCACTCTTACCTCCTTATAACACAAAATGTAGTTGCCTTTATGGAACTAGAGCTCATAAATGCCATCGCCATGGATAGTTTTGAAAAATATCTAACAGCGTCTAGAGAATATAAAACAGTAATGAAAAGAATTCTCAATCTTTAGCATCGTGTTATTTATTCAAAACCTGGTTAAACCTGCAACAAGAAATCATCTTGCATTTTTTTTCAACCTTCAAAATATTTTGAGCTTTTCTCCATCTCAGGCACTGCGCACAAATGTTTAGAAAAGTAGACACAGTCTTTTTAAGGGACCACAGTCTCCAAAAGAGGTAGTATACTAATAGAAATAGGACTATAGATGTAATAACTGTTGTACAAAATGTGAAAGATAAGACAATAAATAAGAGCTCATTTAAATGTACTCTATAAGATTTTTTGTAGAAAATGCTCAATCTTAATGCATTTGTGATAAAATGGATGGTAAATATGATTTCATTGATTGTCTATTGGGAGTTAGAATGAAAATGAACATTGATTAATGCTGTCTCCGGAACTTTATTAATAATCTAATTTTTTGACATATCCAGCTTCCTTAGCATGAACACAGAGAGTTTTCATAAAGAACGGAAAATGATTAAATCCATCTTATTAGATTCAGTTCAGA
Source organism: Galago senegalensis (assembly GCA_963575145.1). Lineage (NCBI taxonomy): Eukaryota > Metazoa > Chordata > Mammalia > Primates > Galagidae > Galago > Galago senegalensis. Next base: position 7,658 of record CAUYTI010116507.1, read on the forward strand.
GAACTTTTGCCACCTGTTATAGTTCAAAAGAAACTATGAATAATATAACACACTTTCTAGAACCGAGGAAACAAATGATGAAAGGGCAAAATTCAGGGCATTATGAACAAACATGTGGATCGACTATTTCCTGCATAGGTCGGCATTATAAATTTTTTAAGAAAAGGTTTTGAACAAGTATAGCACAATACATTCTTTTGGGGGAAAATATGGATGGAAGCCAACTGAATATAAAGGGAATACTACAGTAAATCAATTTGAACAAGAAAGTGAGAGTATGGAAATAGTTCTTGTTGATATTCTTTTGGGGAAAAAAAAACAGTCTTGGAAAGGAAAATTATCAGTTTTAGCTCAATGGCATGATGGTGCCTCATATAAGAAAGAGAAAATGCCACGAGAAAGGGGGCTATAATTTCAGCACAGCCATTATCTTCAGTTAGAAATTTGCAAAGGTGGCTTTTAAGTAAAAGTGAATTGGCTATTAAAGAACGGGGTAAATGATTGCATGTCTAAACAAATCTCTTCCAAAGAAATCTCAGAGATAGTTTAAAGCACCAAATTTTATCTGACGTAGAAAACTATTTCATGAAAAAAAACACGTTTTTCTAAATATCATACTAATAATATCCCATCTCTTGATCATCTAGTGCTCTTGTTCAATATCTCTTTGTCTTTGTCTCTGCCTTTGTCTCCCTCTCACACACACACAAACAAACATGAACAATCAAATTTCAACCATTTTTCCTAATAAAAATCTATTCTCATCTTCTCAGTACTATCTTTCCTTAAGAAGTATTCATTCCTTTAAAAAGTAATTGCAATCTAATTTTTAGGTTTCATTGTTATACAAGCTACAGTTTTCAAATTGTGTAAATACAGTGTCGAGAAATGCATTTTTTGTTTTTTTTTTTTGCAGTTTTTGACTAGGGCTGGGTTTGAACCTGCCACCTTCAGCACATGGGGATGGCACCCTACTCCTTTGGGCCACAGGTGCCACCTAAGAAATGCATTCTTTATCAAATGGAAATATTAGACCAATGTTTTCAAATTTGGAACATTGTAGGAGGTTATCCTACAACCTCCAAGGTAGACAGAATAATATCCCTTACACAGAAATGCCCACATCCCAGTGTCCAGAACCTGTGAGTATGCTAGGTTCCATGGCAAGAGGGATTCAAGGTTTATAATTAGCTGAATTTAAAATTGGAAGATTACGATGAATGATCCTGGCAGATCCAAGGTAACCATGGGTTTTTAAAAGCAGAAAAGGGAGACAGACAGAACATTACAGTCAAAAAAGGCATGAAGAAAGAAGAGGCTGGAGTGATACTGTGAGCAGAGTGCCCTAACCTGTGGTGTTGACTTTGAAAATTAGGGCAGAGGGCTCCTGAGGGCAAAACGCAGGCATTCTCTGAGCGCTGGAGAAGAGGGCTTCTCCGGTAGAGCCTCCAAAACTCATCAAAGCCCTACAAGCACCTGGTGTCAGGTGTCCTGAAGCTGTAGCAGAACACTACAGATTGGGTCACATATAAACATTGACATTTATTTCTTAAGGTTAAGTACTGTAAGCTGGAAAATCCTAGATCAAGACAGATATAGTGTACAATAAGAACCCATCTTCTTGCTATAATCTCACATAGTGAGATGGGGCCAGAGGTCTCTCTAGCACCTCATTTATAGAGGAAAAAAATCTAAGGTACAGCAGTTTTACTCTCATGACTTAATTGTCTCTTAAGGCCCCAACACATAATACTGTCCCACTGGGTGTTAGTCTTTCAGCATATGAATTTGGGGAGAGGAACAAAAACATTCATACCATGGCATGTAGACTTTATTTCAGTGATATTTTTAAACTACATAGCTACAAGATAATAAATTTGTCTTTTTTTAACCTACTTAATTTATAATTGGTTCTCAAGAGAATAGGGAATGATTACAATTGTCTAAAGTTTTTAAATATTTTCTTTTTTTTTTCTCTATACATGTACATGTGTTTTTATTTGGTTCCCACTTTTTGCCTTCACATAAAGAGGCTTAAAATTTAATAACAATAACAATGTTTAAAATAAAGAATAGAAACAAAAACCTTATAAAGAATGAAGATAAATACACTTGGAAAAGAAATCAGATGATTGCTGCAGTGAAATATTGAGCAATAATAATAATAATAAAGAAAAAAAGTATCATTCACATTGTCAGATAAAAGTATGTCTATCATAGAATGATTTGACACTGAGGTTCAGTATGGAGTCATCAGTTAACTTTTTTTTCCCCAAAGGCCCAAAAAATAGAGGATATTTATTTTTATGAATAGAAATAGAAGATAATTTCAAAAATCAGGTCATGCCAAATCTTATAGACAAGAGAAAAAGAAATACCTCAAAATCATTCTCTTTCATCTGCATATGCCTTCAATTTTAAAGCTTAGCTTAGAGGCATATGGAATTCTGGGCTGGAAATTGTTCTGTTTAAGTACAAGGTAGATGCCCATTGTCTTCTGGCTTTAAAAGTTTCATTAGAGAAGTCTGCAGTCACCCTGATGGATTTGCCCCTGTAGGTCAGTTGGCACTTACTCCTGGTGCTTGCAAAATCTTTACTTCTGTCTTGACTTTAGATAGATTCATCACAATGTGTCTTGGAGAGGCTCTATTTGAGCTGAGGTAACCAGGGGACCGATATCCCTCTGAAAGGAGTAGGTCAGAATCTTTGGTGACATTTGGGAAATTTTCATCTATAATATTCTCTAGAATGGCTTCCATTCCTCTGGGGCATTCTTCTTCCCCTTCTGGGATACCTATAATTCATGTGTTTGAACGCTTCCCTAAAGTCTCCATAATTCTGTCAGTGAATGTCCTGCTTTCTCTCTCTTCTTTTCTGCCTCTTTAACTATGTGAGTTATCTCAGGAGCTTTATCCTCTACCTCTGAGATTCTTTTTTTTCTGCATGATCTAATCTGTTGTTGATACTTTCTATTGCATCTTTAAGTTCCCTAATTGACTGGCTTCAATTCCTTCAGCTCTGCTATATCCTTTCTATATTCTTCATATCATTCATATCTTATTTGATTCTGTTTTTGAATTTCCTTTTGGTTATTTTTCACTTTCTCAGAAATTTCCTTCATTGTTTTGATCATCTGTAGTTTAAATTCCCCTTATGTCACTTTAAACATTTCTTTATATGTGGAATCTTCTGCTGTAGCTACCTCATGGTCTCTTGAAGGGGTTGCTCTGGACTAGTATTTCATGTTGCTAGGATTTTTCTGCTGATTCTTCTTCATGAGTGTTTTCTTTTATCTGTTTCCTTATGCTAAATTTCCTTTCAGTTCCTCTGGCTCTTAAAGTTACTATGCCTCTGGCCTAAAGTTATAATGAGTCCTTTTGGTATGGGACCAGAAGGATGAGAAGATTGAAGAGCAAGAAGGGAATAAAGGTTTTAAAAAGAAAGAAAAAAGAGAAAGAAAATGGGGTGAGTAAAAGGAAATATTGACAAAAAGAAGAGAGGCACCAAATGAAGGAGATAGGAGTAATATAGGTGAATACTAGGGTACTTTGAACCAACCTTAAAATCCCTCAACCTCTGGGGGTACTGGGTTGGGTGGTGCCCTTGAGGTCAGCAGCTCTTTGCTAGCCTGATCAGACACAGTACCCCACCTCCGCCATGTATAGAGGAAAGATAAAAATACTATAAATCAAACTGAAACAAACAAACAAAAATCCTTATTGGATAAAATTGAGGGAAAAAACAAAATGATAGGGGCAGAAACACTAGCAAAAGTGAAGTTCTAATTTGTTAAATTAGGCAACAATGGAAGATTGTATTTTAACTGGAACAGTGAAAAAAAAAAGAGGAATAAGGGGAAAAAAAGAAAAATGTGGAGGAAAGATATTGAAATTAAGAAAAAAAAAAGAAAAAACCCACAAAAACCAAAAACCCCAAAACCAAAAAACCAAAACAGTATATGTATCTTGCTGAATATTATCTGGGCAACAGGTGATCTTCTGAGCTATGAAACATTAATCATAATGTTGATACATCTGTAGGAGATGGAAACTGGAGGCCTCTGCTGATTTCTCAGACCCCACAGGCTTAGGAGCCCAAATGTCTCATCAGCCCATTTACAAGACACTCCAAACTGTGAATGTTGACTAAGCAGAAGCTTTCCAAGGAAAGCACTTATCTCTGGGATCTTTCCTGGTACGGCTGCACACTTAGCCAGTGTGCCAAAATGGTCTCACTCTATGCCCTTGAGGGCCAAGGCTGTAATCTGACAAACACTTAGATCTCTGCTCTTCCCCAGTGTCTCAGTCCCAGTGTTTGGGCAGCTCAGTCACTAGATGACTTGCCTAAGTTCTCCTGGCTAATCCCCACTCTGACCAGCAGGGGCAGTTCCCCCACAGTGGCTGTGCGGCAGCCCACAGCTGACCAATATTAGCTGTTTTCTGGCTTAGCAGCTCAGTCCGGGGCCCCAGACAACGCACAAAGTCTTCAGCATACCAGCCCAAGATCTCCCAAGGCAGTTCAATTGAGTACCCAAGTCCAAAAAAATAAATAAATAAATAAATAAAACAGCCCACAGGTAAGGTTTTTCCTGATTGCAGTCTTGCTGTTGCTATGGTTACAGCTGCAGGCAGCCTCTGACGAACAGAACAAATGCACCTACCACTCGCTAGTTCTCCATTGCTTTTGTCCTCCGCCTGGGGTACAGAAGTCTCTTGCTGACTCCCTGTGTCATCAAAGGGAAGTTTCTAGACAGATCCCACCAGCCAGAGATGCTTGGAGTCTTCTCTACCCAATCTCACTGTGCCTGGTTGCACAGAAGCTGTTACTTGGCCACCATCTTTCTCCTGAAGAACCTCAATATTTTCTTAATCAGAAATACTCTGACACATTAGGAGAATCTCATGAAATTTGCTTTGACTTTGCGATTATTACATCAAAACTTAAGAATAAGCATTGGCCACTGGAATCAACCCTGACCCCATACATCTCAGTATGCATAGCCTTTGCGCCACTTGGATAAATACTTGCCTGTGGGTGTCTGCTTCTGCAGTCCCCTGTTCCAGCTCTGAGGCTCTTACTGTGCCTAGACCCGAGGCTCTCTCCCTGTGATTCTGGAGCTCCCTTGGAGCCCACCTTCTTGCTCTTGAGATTTCACTGTTGTGCCAGGACCCCACTAAATCATCCCCAACTCTACAATACTTATGGAGGCATGCTGAGGTCCAGGGTCCTTACAGGCTTAAGTGGCCAATATATCTGGGTGTGGTTTGAGAAAATGACCATAAAATAGATATCCATAACCACTATCTAGATAGTCTCACCTGACTTCCATTGTCACCTCTATAAGGAGACCCTGGGCAGAGAAATCACCAACAAGGCCAGCCCCGGTGGAGAAGCTATCACCCAACCCTCAATTCAAATGTCCAACAGTGACCTAGGGAGCAACTCACCATTCTGAAGGAAGATCATCCAGCACTGTCATTACCTGTGAGGATCACAGGGCAAGGGAACAAAACAGGACAGTTGCACTCAGGCTCTCAGTGAGCCCCGCCCCTGCCCTCTGCCTGGTCAACACTACAGAGCAGTACACAGAAGATCCATCTGGGGGCGTCTTCTTCTCACTTATTAGGAGAGGTCCTAGCAGTAAAGAATAGGTGTGCTGTAAGCTGGTTAACACTAAGCCAAGAGAGGAGAATACAAAGGAGAAGAAACTAGAGAAAGAACCCAGGAATGTGAAGAAACAAAACATTTTAACATCACCAAGGAATTGCAATAGAGCTACAATAGCAGACCTCAATCAAAAGGAAATTGTAAACTGACAGAAATGAAATTCAGAATATGAATGGCCATAAGATAAGTGGAACTGAAAGGAAAATTGGAAACCAAGCAAAAATGATTTACAAATGCAATGTAATCCCCATCAAAATATCACTGTCATATTTCACAGGTTAGAAAACATAATTCTGTGCTTAAATTTGAACCAAAAAATAATCTGAATAGGCAAAGCATTCTTAAGACAAAGGAATAAATCTGGAGGCATCACATTACCAGACTCCAAATTAGACAAAAAGGCTAAAGTAACCAAGTCCATATGATGTTGTTACAAAAATAGAGACATAGGCCAAAGGAAGAGAAGAGAGAGCCCTGATATAAAACTGTCTCTATAAAGTAAACTAAGCTTTGACACAGCAGATAACAGCACACACCGTAGAAAGGAAAACGTATTCAATAAATGCTCTTGGGAATACTGGAAATACACATGGAGAAGAATGATAGAGAGCCACTATCTTTCACTATATAAAAATTAATTAAAGATAGATTCAAATCTTAAATGTAAAGCACAACCATAAACATTTTACAAAAAAAAAGTACGAAAAATTCTTCTACACATTGGTCTATCCAAAGAAGACCCAAAAGTTAATTTGAGCAATAACATAAATAAATAAATGAACTTGATTAAATTAAACAGCTTCTGCACAGCAAAAAAAAAAAAAAATCAACAAAGTAAATGGACAATCGTTAAAATGAAGACAATGTTAGCAAATTATATGTTCTTTTAAGGACTAGTAACCAGAACCTACAAAGAACTCAAGGAATAATCATCGAAAACTCAAATAACTCTCCTATCTAAGGGTAAAAGACATGAAGAGGTATTTTTCAAAAGAACATAGACAAATGTACAAAAAATAAAAAAGGAAAAATTAAAATCACAATGATATATCACCTTACCTTTGCCAGATGGCTATTATGAACAAGTTAAAAAAAAAAAAAAGATACTAGCTTGGATGCAGAAAGAAAGGATTGGTGATACACCATAGGTTGATTTTCAAATACGTACCGCCTCTGTGGAAAATGGTATGGAAATTCCTTAAAGGAATAACTATTGATTTACCATTCAGCCAGCAATCCCACTCCCTAATATCTACCCAAATGAAAAAAAGTTATTTTATCAACAGGACTCTTGCTCTTTATTGTGACACCATTCACAATCACAAAGTGTGTAATCAACCTAAATGCCCATCAATTCATAAATGGATTAAAAAATGTGGTATATGTATACTATGTAGTGCTACTTAGTCATAAAAAGGAATTAATTAACATATTTTGCAGCAATTTGGGTGGAATTGAGACAATCTGCTGAAGTAAAGTGTCTCTAGAATGAAAAAACAAACTCCACATGTATTCTCTAGTAATTTGGGACTAATCAATGGGCACATATGGGCACAGAGGGAAGTACAAGTCACTGGAAATCAAGAAGGGATTAGTGGGGTGGAAGGAGGGATAGAAGCCTAACTAAAGGTGCAATGAATACTATTAAGTGATAGACACACTAATAGCCTGACTTAACCATTATAAAAGCTACCCATGGAACAAAAACACTTGTACCCCCTTAATAGTTTAAAATAAAAATATGTTTGGAGGAACACAGTAATTCAGACATATTTACAATGGTATTTCTTTTATGTCTGAAAGGTCATGACTGTGACAATGTAGTCAACATAGAGGGTGTTCAACATAAGGAACTGGATCTACTGTATTATTACATGAATGTACTTCATGTCTAGGTTATAAAAATCAGGTCAACTTAGGGATGTGGTGAACATAGGGAAGTGGTCTTGTATCGAGGTTCTACTGTATATGCATAGGGTAATTGGCCTGTAAGTTTTTGAATTATTTGCAATTTTATACAAAGTTCCATGTGTATAACAGAGGTGATGTTTAGACTGGAAACTCATGAGTGTTAGAAACTCATGAGTGTCAGAAAAAATTACATACATAAAATAAACACAGCCATCAGCCAAATTAAAATTGATATATCTCTCCTCTAAGAATTCTGGGGGAAATTTAATTTCAGGCATTATGGGAATTTACTTTCCTTTCCCATTATACATAAAGATCTTAAATGTCTGTCATCAATTTCTTTTTTTTTTTATTGATAATGGCTTATCTAGAGCTTTTAATCTTTTTTTTTTTTTTAATGGACATCTGCGTCAGTGCAGACATGATCATCATTCCACACTCTGGAGGAGCCGATAGGTCAAATGTGCATGGACCCATCCGGGGTTATGTCACCCTCTTTCTTTACCTTCAGGAGCATCTATCATATCTGTTTCATTCATTTATTTCATCTAGCATTAAATCCAACCTAATATTCAGACATTATTTTAAAGCACCTTGTTTGTATTTTATTTGTGATAGAAATAGAACATTGGTCAAACACATTATATGCCTGTACCAAAGCATCACATGTCCCACTCTGATGCACATATAATAATTAAAAGTTAATAGAAATCTTTCTTCTCTGTCTTTTCATTGAAAACAAGGGGTTATTTGTTGAGTATTTATGCTTCATGCTCTATTTTTTCCCCAAAACTAGGGAAGAGACTGGGAATTTAGCCGACAGAACTTAAACTCTAAATAAATTATTCTACCACAACTGAAAAACATAGTATTATATTAGAGAAATCAAATAATTTTAGTAATACAAAGGCACCTTGGTGACCATCTGATATTTGCCAAGAATGATGAAATTCCCTCAGCCTTTGATAGATGAGATCTGCTCAAAACAAATAAAAACCTGGATATGAATGATGTATGGTAGTGTACGTACTTACTTGCTACTTGCAAAATTTTGTTCTCTAAAAATAAGATACTTAAAATTTACTTTATTTATGTCACAACATTATTAAAAGTATTGATGACATACACAATATTAATTGTTATTGCATATGTAAAACCGTGCATGAGTCATATTTTCAGAGACAAATTTGTATCATTAAATATTTTAACATGGTAGCAGTACCTAGCTTGACCTCCAGCCATCATGCCTCCCGAAATTCATGCCCTTGAGTCATACTCACTCCTTCAGTCTGGGATGAACTTATTTCACTCATTTTTAGAGAATATGACCCCACAGAAATGATGAGAAGCCACTTCTGAAATTAGATTTTAAAAAGTTTCTGGCTTTCATCTTGGACGCCCTCATTTATATGGAAAAAGAGAACAGAGAATATGCAAGAGGAATTATTCTGAGATGTAAAAGGTGGTAATATTCAAGATTTTAATATAGATATAAATTGTGGGCTGGAGAGAAAAACCTATTCATATCTAGGCATATTTTATTTTATTTTATTATTTTTGAGACAGTCTCACTTTGTTGCCCTGGGCAGAGTACTGCAGCAGCGTATCTCATAGCAACCTCAAACTCGTGGGCTCAAGTGATCCTCTTGCCTCAGTCTCTCAAGTAGCTGGGGCTATAAGTGCCCACCACAATGCCCAAGGGGGTCTTGCTCTAGCTTAGGCTGATCTCGAGCTCAGGCAATCCACCTGCCTTAACCTCCTGGAGTGCTGAGATTACAGGCATGAGCCACCGTCCCAGCCTTATCTAGGCATATTTTAATGAAATTGCTTTGTTGGTAATAACACTAGAATGTTTATTGGATCACCCTAATAAATGTTAGGAAAATAGTCAAATACAAAGTTTGGTGAATTCCAAATCATATTATAAAAATAACTACAAGGATGTCAAGCAATATAACAAATAAAAAGAAAAATAATTAAAATCTATTATACATTGAGACAGTGTGTTTTTGTATGCACTCATGTTTAATATGTTTAACAAAGACAAAGAACCTTACATTGGCTTATTAAACAGTTACGGAAGTGTCAGTTCAAGTGATGTTCTATTGATGATTTCTCTTGTACTTCCAAATCGTGGATTAGAATGTAACAAAATTATAGTAATGCAAAATATTTTATATATTAGAAAGTACATTTTAAAATGTATAACACCATACAATTGGGAAATTAACAAGATAAATAAAAATAAGACTTTGGAATATGCATGCAAAAATTCTACATGGAATGATGATAATGATAATCATTGGGCTTTATAGAACTTTTTCAAAGAATATGACCTATGTCAAAGTGATACTTTCAGTGTTATAAAGTAAATCTTTATGACAGAGCTAAGAAAAATTTCCTAAGATATTCTCAACTCATGATGAATTATACTGAAAAAAAATCCCAAATACACAGCTATAAAGAATAAGTGAATGAATCAACAGAATAAAATAGAAGCTTCTTCCTCAACCTGAGAAAGGATAATTGCCCCAAACTAACAACCCTTCTCCATGCTGGCAGCATTAGTTTCAAACTGAGAATAAATAAGCTCACTTACTATTATCACTCATAGTTTCCATTTGCTGGATTCACCCAATGCAACAAACATTACATATAAAATCCTCTTAGAAGACATGGTGGGAGAAAATATTCCTGAAAAACCACCAACTGAAAAAATCAATTAAAGTAGCTAAGTATAACCTAAGTAAGATTGTGAAGGGATTGTTATGAAAGTGACTATCGTTTTCTGATATAGGAGAAGATCATGTGGAGAGGTATGGAGACAGAAAGAGAGCGAGTGAGGGAGAGCGAACACTCACAAATGAGCCTGAGATAATAAATTCAATAACATCTAAGACAGAGACAGATTATGCCAAAAAATGCATAGAGAAGAAAAATGAGAGAGCAAGAGACCACTGGGAAGCAGGAGAGGTACCAGCAGAGAAAATTGTAGGAAAAGTTCATGATTGGAAAGAAAAATACAAAAGTAAGCATAAATATATTCAATTAATAGGAAAAGGGGACATGTTTCATTTTCTTCCCAACAAGATTTTAAATTATTCAAATTTTGTAATATATATCCCTAATTATACAATTTCAAACAATGAAAAATGTTTTGAGACAAAAAGACAGTAAGTTGCAAATTTTATCTAATACCTCAAAGTTGTTTGAAATAAAAAAAAAATGGGGAAAAATGGGGTGAGTTAAAAGACATGATTACCGTGATTTACATTTGCACATCAAGACAGGAAATAATAAGACTGTAGAGATTTATAAGATGCAGTGTTTACTTAGTAAACATTCTCAGATCAGTTTGCAAAGTTTTAACCTAGTTGCATTATTAACTCACATGAAGAGGCAGAGGTGGAAATGATTTGTCAGGTAGGTGTTCACACCCAGAGCTGAGGACATTATTAGGCATAAGTACACAAACACAGCTTCTCATTTGGAGCCTTAGTTCGAGTTAATTTGGTTTATGGCTATGCTTTAGAGAAATGACAGTCTTCAAATAGAGATTAGATGCACTGTAATAAGTTCTTTACTGTAATTTAATACTTTCTAGGAGGATTTGATTTCCCATTTGGTTCATCGACTGGCTGTATTTATCAAGATGTATGCAAGAATTTTTGTAAACAAGTTACAACCACCCCCACAGAATGAACTTTCAAGGAGACATTTACAGGAATATTTATAGGCACATGAATACTGTGAAGGACACAGCATCATCGCTTCTCTGCAACCTCACATCTCAGACTCATAAAAGGATCTCACGATGATATACCCATTACTACAACTACTTGTAAACTTTATGGAATAATTCTAAACTGCAAAAAATATAGAAATGCCAGGTTATGAATGAACATAACTATTCAACATTCAACTTGAGATAGGAGGAATATCCTCAATTATTACATTTCAAAGCATTCAACATATTTGATGTCTGATGATAACACCGGGATGAGAGAGCCCTGTGCAGGGGCACCAGGCTTGCCTCCCTCTACACCACTCTTTACTGTACGTTTACAGGATTCGTTAAGCCTGTGTTGCACGTTATTTAAAGTAGTTGTGTTAATCCTAATGAGTGGATTTCATTTTCTGCCCTTATAAGAGGTGATTATTTTATGAAATACTCATAATGGTTTTTGATGAGCCAGAAAATAAAATTAGACAATGATGACTTTTGAATGAGCTTTAAAGGTGAAGAATCTGAAAAGAAGAAAAAAGTAGGACAACATCCTGTGTGAGTCATTTTAGAAACGTTACATTTTTAAAACCCACAGAGGATTGCAAGTAGAAATATGCAGATAGGTAAGATCCAACTAAGTGGGGATACAAACTTGGAGTTGATTTAAGTCAGTAAATATCTGGTATATTTCATTTTCTTAAATATCTCCAAAGTAATTTAATGCAGTATATAGTGGGGTCCTTATAAAAATGATTTAGGTAGGGTTTTATACCCAGAAAATAAAAGAAACTACTAATTTAGAAAGATTGAAAATGGGACCATCATGTATTATAAATCTTTATGCTTTTTTAAAATGTAAGACCCAAGGAAGAGGAAATGAAAGTTAAGTTTCTCTATTCTGAATATTTTCCTGCAGCCTAAGAAATCATACTTTATTCCATTTTGTTGGGGAGCGACAAGCCTTTTTTATAATGTAACTCCTCAGATCGTATTCAACTTTAAATCTGTTTTTTTACCTGCACCTCAGGGCTCCAAAGTCTTTGACATGTGGCTCTTCTGAAAATGTCTGTCCTGAAAATGAATAATCTTTTTTCATTTCAGCATCGCTGGAATAAGTGCAATAGGGTAGAGGGAGAGAAAATGTCACAAGAGCACTGAGTGCAGAGGAAACTTAATGAGGAAACAGTTGTGAGTGGAGAAAGGAGTTGGAGCTAACAGAAGAGAGTGGCTCCATTTCTCCTACTCCACTTGCCTGGGAGAGTTCTTGTTAATTTCTCTTGTGACAAAGTACAAAAATTAACAGTAGATTTTACAAAGGAATCCAGGTATTTTGCCACGTATATTATTAAAAAATAAAACAAAGCAATATTTTTTATTATAGGTGAGGAATGGAAATTTGGTAATCTCTCCTTAAGAAACATTATTTTCTGTGTATTATATCTACCTGGAGAACTTGGGAAAAATAGCAGTATAGCAAAATGATAAACATGAAAGTCAGCATCCAGTTGGTCTTGTGATAAAGATATTATAATAATAAAATATATGATGTGATTACAATTGAGAGAAAGTGAGATTATTCAACACTAATTTGTATCTCCATTTTTTAATCAAAGAAAACATATTCTACACATAAAGGAATAAATGCACTGGAGATCACAGCACCTAGTTTGGAGAAGCCCCTGTGTCTTTGTTTGTGAGGGGCTGTATGGGCTGCTCCTTCTTCCAATGAGCAGGTGTGGGTGTGTGCAGGTGGGTCTACTGGGAACTGGACAGGACCTGTGAATAAACTTGCTAGGTGATACAGTTGTTGCATTTAACATTATCGTTCATAACTCTCCCAGTTCTCTTGCATAAAATGCCATCTTTCTAATCTCAAGGTAATTGATATAGAAAATCTATGGAGTCTGAGATCCTCCATGACACTACATAGTGATTCTTCCTTCTCACCAGAATAAATGCAACCAGTAAATCATGATGAGAGGCAACGATCTGCCAATCCTCGGCTCTCAGCAGTCTCATCTCTGCCTGGCATCAGTAACATTTAAAATGCTTCAAAAATCGATTTGCAGAAATAAGAATTTGACTCATAAATATCATCTCTTGGGATTCCTCCTGGCTCCCTTTCTAGTTCATATTTCATGATGCCATTTTAGTCATAATTCTCAGCGTACAATTACCGTATCATTGTTATTGATGTTTGAGGAGTAGATAGTTTTGCTAAGAAACTTTGTTTGGCATGTGGGTGTAGAGCTTAATATATTCCTTAAAATTAAATGAAGTTTTAAAATTGTATTGTCAGTTTTCCTCAGCCTCAAGGATGGTTGTTTCTGAACAAGGTATTCCATGCATACACTTGCCCTCCGCCGTATCTGTCCTGAGGGAAGGAGAGAGAACATCTGGAGTTTTTCCTTACTTTCTTTTTTTGTTTGCCTTTTTGTGGTAGCAGAAGGGAGGAGAGAGCATCCTTTCATGCTCATTTTCATATTTGTGGATTGGAAAAATATATATCTTTGTCTTTCCAAAGGCACTTGTAAATGCTCACATGGATGGACACCAAACTGATGGCACCAGTGATGACATGTTTTGAAATGTCTTCAAATCATGGAAACTCTCAGCCTGTGTTTCCTCAAAAGACGTGGTTGTAGAATTGAAAATTAACTTTCTGTTATCTCCTTTCCTACCACCATCTTGGTCATTGTTACCTGGTAGCCTGAGCCTCAGGAACTTTAAGAAAAATAAAAACAAACAAACAACAATGAAAGACAAACAAATCCTTTCCACCATTAGGCAAAAAGCTAAGTAATGCAGAACATATCTGGATATTATTGAGAATTGCTGTTGAAAAAGAATGGTAAGTTTGTGAGACCCTTTGATTGGTCTGTCTCTCTTGGTGTCCTGATTTCAATCCCAATAAAATAAAAAAAATTACCTAACTATGTTATATTCCAGAAAAAAATAGGCATCTCAAGGTAGGAGAGATTCTATAATAGAAACTATAAGGTGCAAAGTAATTTATGATTTCTAAAATAACACTGAAAATAGAAAAAGCAAAACAAAACAGAGAATAAAAAAGTCAAGTCATGATCTTTCACTCAACAAATGCCAGATCAATGAGAATGGCAGCATTTTAAAATGCATAAATTTATAATTGGTTTCTGAATTGAGATGATGTATTGGGTAATAGTTAAAAATTGAATTGGTCCACGATATGAATCATGCAAAATTAACTCAATATTTACAAATATAACATATACAAAGATTGTAATATGTATTTAAGTAGCTATAAAGCATATCTATTTTTTTCCTCATAAAGAAAATGGAGACTAAAGTTGTTATAAACATCCATAAAACATTATTATCTTCATTAAATAAAATAATTTTACTATCTTGTAATAAATGATGTTATTAATGATGAAGAATATAAAAATCTTCTTTTTAAAAATATTATTATTAATTAATAATAAAATTTATCATTTTATCATTAGTTAATAAATTATTTAACTTTATTATTAATTAATTATAAATAATAAAACTGTATTATTAATTAATAATAAGATATTCTGATAATGCAGAATATTTTCATACTTTAATAAAAACTGCTTTAAAACAGCAGAAATGCAGCCCCTAATTATTCCACCTTTTATTCTTTATAGTCAAATTTCTCATTTGTCACTGCCACTTTGTAATCTTGCCCAGGTACATACTTTGTTAAATGTGTGCAGTAATTCTCGGATTCTTACAGTAATTCTTACAAAGTTTTTGCCTCACAAGAATAAGTTGAACGATTAAATAATTTTAAGTAAGTAAGTATAGGGTTCTAGCAGAATGAAGAATCTAAAATGAGATCTTACCGTGTATACAAATTTAAGATATAACAGGGTGGTATTTCATATGTATTGTTGAAAACCAGGCTAAACATATGAAACAATAATTTAGAATTTCACTTCATATAGCACAGAAACAAATGGAAATTATACAGATGGTCATATATTGAGCATGAATCAAAAATCAATAATAAATGTGAGATTAATGCCTACACTAGGGAACAGTGACAGTTGGAAATGAGATGACACTCAGAAGCAATAAAATATAGAATATTTGGCTGTACAAAGTTTTATTCCTTTCATTTAAAATTATACAAGTACACAGTTTTATAACAAAGGAATTAGAAAATGTTTAATAAAGATGCAATATTGATATTTGCATTGTCTGAACACCTGCTGTTTACAGGCAAGTAAGACAGATTCAATGCAAAATAATTGGCGAAGTGGTTGAATTCATTGAAAAGGCTACCCAGAGATCTCCTGCTTCCCAATAGACTGACATATACTCAGGCCTAGAGGTTATGAAAGAAATTCAATAAAAATAATGATGAAATAGATTTCTTTTATATGAAAAATTAGATATTTAATATCTAGTGCTTACAGAAATGCAATAAAATAGCCTTTTTGTATTTTGTTAAAAAATTGTATTGGTGGGGTAACCTGGTAATAGATTTAAAGCAATCTGGTAATAGATATTAAAATGAAAATATACACCCCTTAGTTAAAATTCCATTTTATAAAACAATCTATAGAGACTAAATAATCACTATATAAAATTAAATAGTAATGACTTTAGAGTCTTCTATGCTAATAGAAATTTGGGAACTTTTGGAATACCCATCAATAGAAAAGGGTTAAATAGACAACTGTATATTTCAATGGGGAAAATTATGCAACAGTTAAAACTACATAGAATTAGTAATGTACTATATATACTATATATGTTTGTGTACATGGGATAAATATGTACGTGTGTCCCCTGGCATTTTGTTCAGTGAAAAATATAGAATAAAAGAAAATAATGTAGAATTATTTAATTTTTACAAATCAATATTTATTATCTGTTTTTATATATAGGTAACTAAAAAAGCATATATATATGTATAGTGGTAGAGAAATCTTAACAACCAGTAAATCATTTTTGCCAGATTGCAGGAACTTCAGTGGAGGGGAGTAGAGAGAGAAAGAGGGAAGGAAATAGACCATAAAATAATGGATTACTATATTGTTTAAATAAAAGCTAAATAGGCAAAAAATCCGAGAATTACTGCACACATTGAACAAAGTATGTACCTGGGCAAGATTACAAAGTGGCAGTGACAAATGAGAAATTTGACTATAAAGAATAAAAGGTGGGATAATTTGGGGCTGCATTTCTGCTGTTTTAAAGCAGTTTTTATTAAAGTATGAAAACTAGGTAAAAGAATGGAAAAAAAATGAAAAAAACCTGTGTGATATGTGAATGTCTTCAGAGAGGATAAAAGTATTCATGGCAGCCTCTCTTGCATGTTAAGGTTTTTTACTGCAGTGAACACAATCACTGAAGGGCATACATCACGTCTGCTAATTACACCAATTATGGAAGTTTGGAAGAGGTGGTTAATGCCTTGTTGAAGGTATTAAATCATATGTAAATAAAGTACAGGAGCACACAAACACAAGCATCCTGTGGAAGCTTTGAACTCATCTAATATTGGGAGGCTATTTGAAAGCTGCGTTACAGGGTTAGCTTTGCATGAATACTGCTGGGAAGACAGAGGGAGTTACACCTGGAGCCTGAGGATCAGCCAGGAGTAAATGCCCACAATAAAGAGTTGTTTTGCAGACTCATTGAAATCAAACAAATGTATGAAGGGCCTCTTTTTTCCAAATCTCATTAGTGATGTCATTGAAGACCTCCAAGATGACTGAGTGCATCCTCCACGTGAGGTGTAAAGCTGCAGTGAACACAGCAACAAGAACTCACCACACAGTGGTTTCTGCTCAGGCATTTCCCCATATGAAGATCCCGGTACCATCTTCACTGGCAAGGCCTTTTATCCAAGTGTGCCTCAGAAGTTGGAGAAGTTTGTGAGGTTCTGCTATTTGCATCTTCTTTTAATTCCCATAAAAATCTTGGCTGTGACTTCAGGAAAACCTGTTGTCTTCCTCATTATTGCCTTCAATAACACATTTCTGTTTGTGGAAGAAGATGCGATGCTTTACTTGATTTCTAATGTTGGTGCTCCTTTCTTTATCATATATATTTATATTTATAGTCATTATAATAAAAATGGTGCTGGAGGAGGATAGATTAAAGAGCTTATATTATTCACATATTAACCAGGAGTTATTCTAGTCAAACTTCTCTGAATATTTGTATTGGGGAACTGACATCATCTTCTGTTGTAAAATAATATTTTAACTCATTTTGCAGTGGAGAAGTATTAGTTTGTGCTACTGTCTAGGATGTAACTCTTGTCTGTCCTATGGTTTAAGCAATCACTGTAAACAAACATGTATTGGATAATTGAGAATGAAAAAAGGCAGATAATATCTGCTGCAGATTTTAGATAATCAAAGAGAAAATTGGGATATTTTAATGTAATAAAAGTTGCTTGTATATATGTTTTTGTTCATATGTATATTAATGTGTATGTGTGTCTGTGTGTGTGTATCCTGGCTAATATAATTATCTGGGATAAGAATATTTACAGATTATTAGAAGTGGCATTTATTTTATCAATAATTAGCACTCAGGCCTCCCTTATATCAGCAACATCATCTAAGGTATCATCAGAATTTTTTTAAATAATGCAATCACTAAGGAGGTATGATTTCAAGAAGCATACGTTTCTAACAAAAAAGAGAATTTGAAGTTTTCTAATCTCATAAAACTTCCTCTTTTTAATTGCTTTCCATTTGTCTTAATTCATTTCCTTTAAGACATCCAAATCATGCACTTCCGTATCTGATAATCATTTTTTGCACCATGCCGCTAGTTGTCTCTTTTCTCTAGGAGTAGCAGTTAGGACAACTAGATATATTTGCCTGCTCCTTATACTACTTTGGACAGAGTACAGTCTTTCCTCAGAAATACAATACCTATCCTATTCAATGGTTTTCTTAAACTGTGATGTTCAGATTTGAAAGTTCAATGAGGCTTTAAGTTAAGTTTGGCCCTTAAGAGAACTTGAAGATCGAGAATATAGAAAATATTGTGGTAGGTTAAATAATAACCCCTTAAAGGATACCCAAAATCTAATCCCTAGAACACAGTGGCATTATTTTATGTAACAAAAAATGTTTTCTCAGATGCTGTTCAATTAATAGTTTTGAGAGGTGGGGATTATTTTAGAATATCTAGGAATGTATTAACCAAATCTCATGTGTCTTAGAGATGCTAGGGGGGTATCTGACAAAGACCATGGTGTGGGGGAAAAACTCTGCAATAGAAATATAATAAAATGACACATCCCCTGAGAGAGGTGCCCGCAGCCTGGAACAAGACTGCGCCCCCGCCCAATTCATATGTCTAAGTCCTGTCCCAGAACCTCATCATGTGCCTGTGTTTGGAGACAGGGCCTTTAAAGAGGTACTTAAGTTAAAATCAGCCCTAATCCAACCTGCATAAGATTCTTTTTTTTCTTTTTTTTGTAGTCTTTGGCCAGGACCGAGTTTCAACCCGCCACCTCTGGTAAACGGGGCCAGCGCCCTTCTCCTTGAGCCACAGGTGCTACCCCATGCATAGGATTCTTATCAGAAGAGAGCTTAGAGTCCACGGTGAGAGATACTGACAGGTGCTCAAATCAAGGACAGCCAAGTGAGGACAGATGAGAAGGTGAGAAGTCAGGGGGAGAGGTTTCTAAGAAAAGCCAAATCTGTTAATACCATGATCTTCAACTTTAGTTTCCAGGGATTTTAGAAAATGCATTTCTATCATTTCTATCATTT
This sequence comes from Galago senegalensis, assembly GCA_963575145.1. NCBI lineage: Eukaryota > Metazoa > Chordata > Mammalia > Primates > Galagidae > Galago > Galago senegalensis. The sequence goes on from CAUYTI010116507.1 coordinate 26,720, forward strand.
AAGTCATCTAGTGTCTAGGATTTTGTGATGACAGCCCATGTAGCATACACACAGGCTTTGAAGTTAGAGAAAGGGCCATAAATCAAGGAATACAGACAGGGTATCTCTAGATGCTGGAAAAAATGAGAAAGCGGATTCTATTCTGTAACCTCTGCAGAGCCTGCCCAAATCCTGAAAACAGCTTCATTTCTGCTTAGTGATATTCCATAACAGTGAGAGAAAAGAATTCTGTTGTTTTAAAACAGTAGGTTTAGGATAATTGGATACAGAGGCCACAGGAAACTATTATAGTAATAAGCTGAAAATAGATAGATTGGGGGCTTAGAGAGACAAGATGAAAGAACGATTTCCTAGGAAAAGAACCAAAACAACGTTAGTTTACTAAAATAATGTCAAGTTCAGGAGCAATGTGGACTTTATCATATACAGGTAGAATGGATCTAATTTTGTGACACCAAGGTATTTTTCTTAACAAAATTATTTCTTGATCTTGGAAAAGATAAGGTCTTTTCCAGATGCAGATGCATTTGAAGTAATATCCATTCCTGTTGCTAACTGTGGGTTCAGGGGCAATGTCTAAGGGAAAGAGATTTACCAAATACTTGTGGGATCTCAAAAGCTCACAAGACCAGGCTGGGATTCAGAGGTGACTATGCTTCCCGGGCTGGGAACTGGCATGCAAACACAAACCACAATAGAGGCTCTTTCTTAAAGACAATTTTAGTGGTTATTGTTACTGGAAGTATGTTTTAAGATGTAAGACAAAGCCCCAAGCAAGGAGATTGCCACCTTCTTGTGAGTCTGAGGTTACTAGTTCCTATCCAAGTGTGTTACGAGGAATGGACTCAGGACTGTAAGGTGCTGATAATTCACACTGAAGGCTCCTCCCACACTGTTGATAGAACTTGGTAAGGGGAGTGACAGGCCTGAGAATATGAGATTACCACTTCTCAATATGACAGCCTATTACTGCAGCCAGGACACATGACAGTTTTTCAGCCTAGGTCACTCACTTTAGAACTATATCAAGGTTAATTTTTCACATCAGCTACTGCCAATACAAACTTCACCCATACATTGACTTTAAAAAAAATTCAGAATATCATGGAGTACACATACTTTACATAGTTTCTTTTTGAACCCTTTAAGTCACAGATAAAAGTTTACCTGTCACCTAGAAAGCGTGCAGTGTAACTGCTAAGTGTTGATGACCCATTCCCTTCATTTCCGACTTATTTCCCATGAGTTTTTCCTTCCATATTTGCACACAGGTGCTGATCAATTCATTCCAATTTAGTACTGAATATATGGGTTTTTTATTTTCTATTCTTATGATTCTTCACTCAGAAAAATGTTCTGTAGATCCATTTAGGTTATTACAAAAGGCACTAAATCACCATCTTTTGTAACAGCTGAGTAGCACTACATGCTATACATTTATGACTTTTTACTAATCCATATGTATATTGGTGGGCACTGGACTGTTTTAACATCTTTGAGATAGTGAATTGTGTGTGGTAAACATTTGAGTGTTTGGATGATGGAAAGACTTCAACAAAGCAGACAGAAGCATACATTGGGGAAAAGAATTCCTATTTAATAAATGGTGCTGGGAAAGTTGGATAGCCACATGCGGAAGACTGAAACAACATTAACACCTCTTGCTACTCACAAAAAATAATTCAGGATGGATAGTAGACTTAAAGCTAAGGCATAAAACCCAAATTCTAGAGGAAGGCATAGGAAAAACTCCTATAGATATTGGCCTAGACAAAGAATTTATGAGAGAGACCCCTAAAGGCAAATTCAGTGATGACAAATGGCACCTAATTAAATTGAAAACCTCTGCAGGGCCAAGGAAACAATTAATAGAACAAATAGACAACCTACAGAAGATGAGAAAATATTCACATACTATACATCTGATAAAGGGACAATTACCAGAATTTCCAAGACACTCAAGCAAATTAGCAAGAAAAAAAATCAAACAGCCCCAATCAAAAGTGGGCAAAAGACATGAACACAGATTTTTAGAAGGTTGGCTCGTGGCCAACAGGGGCTTGTGAAAAATTCTCCACATCTCTAATCATCAAGGAAATGCAAATCAAAACCACAGTGAGACATTGCCTAACTCCAGTGATACTAGCCCACATCCCAAAATCCTGAATCTGCAGATGCTGGCATAGATGTGAAGAGAAAGGAACTCTTACACACTGTTGGTGGGACAGCAAAGTAGTACAACCTCTGTGGGAAGCAATATGGAGACACCCCAAGAACCAAAAGTAGACCTACCATTTGACCCAGTGTTCCCACTGCTGGGTATTTACGTTGACTTTTTGATACCCAAAGGCTTAAGTTTACATTATCACTGTCAAAGTCACTTCTGTTTTTCAAATACATTTCTGCCTCTCCATTTTCCATTTGTGTGATTCCATTGCACTTCTTAACTTCTGAATTTGGATGTGGCCATGTGATTTTCTCTAACAAATGAAAAGGCACAGAAGTAACTGAAGCAGTCATGCGATCTCCATGGAGAATTGGTTGCAGGACTCCCATGGCTGTCAAAATCCATGGATGAGCAAGTCCCTGATATAAAATCACATACTATTTGCAAATATCCCAGTCAAACCCTTCTGTTTACTTTAAATCAACTCTAGATTGTCTATAATAATACCTAATGCAACCTAAGTTCTATGAAATAGTACTTATACTGTATTTTAAATTTGTATTTCTTATTGTGGTAATGTTATTTTTATCGTTTTGTTCTTCTAATATTTTCAATGTGTGTTTGATCAAATCTGTGATGTGTTACCCATAGAAGTGGTGGGCTGACTTGTGTTTTCCATTTGGAAGCTTGAGGAGCCATTGTTTAATTGCCACAATCCCATTCTCCTTTCTGGGTTATCAGGGATGCATGAAGTGTCATGCTTTCTGATACTGTTCCTCAAGAAGGAGTATAGAAGAGAGGGGTCCATGTCAATCTCAATGGACATGTGTGAGCAAGAAACAGTATCTGTAAATATCCCTTTAATCTACTGAGGTGTTAAGCTTGTTTATTATAACAAAATAACCTAACCCACATTAAATAATTCAACTATATCTTTTTAAGTTTTTGGTTTTAAGCTTTAATTCTAATTTAATCAAACTACTCTAACTTATAACCATACAGTTATTCATTATTTATTTATTGCAGATTAATATGAGGGTACAATGATTAGGTTACATTGATAGTGCCTCTTAGGTCAAGTTCCAGTTGTATTTGGTCCCTTTGCCCTGGAGGTGTGCTGTATACACTTCATGGTGTCCATCAGGTGAGAGTTACCACTCCTCCTTCTGGTTCTCCTTTCCCCTTTCTCTCCTCCCACTCCCCCCACTTGAATTTACTTGTATTTTTCTCTCTGATGTGGTGGTGCAGTTGTTTATCTATTGGTTTCATATTAGTTTTGGGTCCATTGGATACTTGCTTTTCCATTCTTGTGATACTTTACAAAAGATGTAAATTCTATATTATTCTTTTTGTGGCTGAATAGCATTTCCTTATGGAGGGTGTCCACAAAATTCATGTGCAATTTAAAATAGTGTGCAATTTAGTGTCCAAAATAGTGTCCATAATATTATACACACATATTAGATATATTTATACATATGATAGAATGTATTAATTCATTCATGAGTTGATGGGCACTTGAGCTGATTTTACATTCTGGAGATTATGAATGAAGCTTCATTGAACATTTAAAAAATTTTAACACATGGTCTTAGAAAATGTCATACTTCATATACGAATTTTTCTATTTCAGTTGTATTATATTTAAAAACTGGACAAAATTATATCAGAGTTTACGTTGCAAAATATTGATTCACTATGATTGTATCTTCACCATATTTTTCTATGTCCTCAAACATACTAGGAGAAACTTTGTTTTGTTGACATTAGTAACATCAGATCTTTGTAAATGTCTCAGCCCTGATCATTTTCTATAAGAGAAACAGAATGTTAACTTGGTTTAAAGCAGCTTGATTTTAGTTGGAAACAAAGAATTTATAAAATCGCTTTGTACATTATGTGTCATATTTATAAAAAGAATATCAAAATAAATAATTTCTGATCTTCAAATCTCCCTTCATACACAGACACACCAGTAAGGGTGCACACACATACACACACACACACATACACATGCACACATGCAGTATGTCTGCACGCAAGGATGTAGAACAGTTCCTATATCTAGTCATGATAAGCACAAGGCTCGCCCAAAGATGGCTCAGTATGTGATTTGGCCAGTGCCCAGAACAAGAAGAAGGAAAGGAGGACGGGAGGTGGGAAAGAGCAGGGAGAAAACTTGTCAAAAATTAAAACTAGAATTCTGGAAAAAAAAAATCAGGGTAGGAAGAAGATGGGTACAGTGTTGTTAGGAGACTTAATAGCATTTTACTATTTTCTTTAAAGTTATTCAACTGTAGTTGAATCCAAATTATACAGCATTTTAAATGACACTGAAGTCTTAGAATTGGTGTTTCAGGGAACCTGCTAGAGTGTAGCAAATTGGATTTTACAAATAATTTAATCCTTTTGATTCAGCCATATTAGGGCAAGTTTTGAATGAAATGAAATTAGAGAAAGGCCACACTATTAATTTTTACCCTTATATAAGTTCAGGCAATGAGTGGAAAAGAAACCAAATAAAATATGTAGATCAAATATTTAAAAAACTAATCATTTCTGGATACTATAGTCATTTTGACCCTTATTTTTTAAACTTACAAATATATCTCTTACTATTTTTTACTTCTGGTTACAAAAGGATAAGTTATATATTGAATAAATAGATGGTAACATAAGCATTGTAGTACATTTAATAATTACTTGAAAATATGGATATAATGCTAAATATGCAACAATTTAAAGATACCAGATGTTTCTTTGCTTTAGTATTATTTTAATGACATTTAAAAATAAACATTTTTTTAAAAATCAAGAAGACATATATTTCTTCCATATATATAATATTTTCTGGACCTTAAAATTTATTATGTAAAACAAAGACTTCACTTTATATACTAAACTCCCAGAGTGAAATCACTAGTAAAAACCATTGAAATGACAATAAAAAGACCTACACACAAAAGAATATTCCTTTTATAAATACAGAACTGAAATTGTGAGGGAAAATGAAAGTTCTTCCTTTTTTGTAATACCAAAACATAATATTGCCTTACTCTAGAAGAAAGAATTTCTAATACCCATGAATTGATGTTCACTTCAAACTGTGACATGATTCATGTATACCCCGCATTATTTACTTAGTGATTTCAAGTCAGACCTCAATTCAAACTAAATAATACTCATTTTAAAATTTCTACTCTTAGATTCAGATATTGCTAAATTCTATGAAGATAAAAACACAGTATATCAAAATAGAAAAAAACGTAAAAATATGAAATTTGACTTATATTTCAGAATGTATTCATGTATTACCATACTGAAATGAGTAAATTAAAACTGTAAGCATAAAAAGGAGAGAAACATAAAGTAACAAAGAGACAATTGATTTTTATTAAGAGCATAGGCTTTTCACTTTTGCTACCACTATTCAAATCTGATTTGAATTCTTAATTGTAAACTTGAACACTGTTCTCTTCTTTTGAATGGACATTATAATACTTACCTTAGAAACTACCTAAGACCTATTCACAAGTTCTTTCCTTAACCTGTAATAATCATTTCACAGATATTTGTAGAGTTGAATTTTTGTCATTTAAGACTCAGTTAAAATATACTCTCTTCAAGGACATTTTCCTACTAATTATCAGTATTCATGCGACCTCAGTCAATCCTTAGCACTTGATTGTATCATAGCACTTAAAGAGTCACCAAAGAACAGTGTTCTCTTAATACAGAAAAACAAAACAAAAAACAATGCTACTTATTTCCAAAGGAGGTGCTATGAATCTCTAGGAGTGTTTGAAGTCAGGACTACATTCCTATTCCTAATAGTGGCAGGCCACTAGCAACAACCGCAGAGGAAGAGAATTATCATAGTGCCACCCTGTATCCAGGCCCACACCCATGGATTCAGCCAATCATAGTCACAAATATTATAGAACAATAGCTGTAAAAAATAACAATACAAAACTCAAGTTTTAAAATACAGTATACAGCTCTTTACATAGCATTTGCATTGCATTAGTCATTATAAATAATCTGCAGATGATTGAAAGTATATGGGAGGCTATACATAGGTTATATACAAATGCTACACCATTTTTTATAAGAGATCTGAGGCTCTGTGGAGATTGGAATTGGGGGGAAATCTCGGTACCAAACCCCAAGGATACTAAGAGACTACTATACATCAAATCTGGTATCAGAGAATACAAATTATATAATTCATAATAGAAGATATGCATGTTTCCAAGGGGATAAGTTTCACTTATCTTTATTATGGAGAAAGTCACTTTTTTGGCAAAAAATTCCAATTTGGACTAGATACAAATGGTACAACTTTAAGAGCAATTGTGGTGAAATTAGTCAAACATATATTATTGAATGATCTATTATGAAAATCTAGACTCGTCACATGATTGGTAAAGAAAATAGTGATAATACAATATAGTTAATTAATTGTATTACAGTTTTCAAGTGGAAATGACAATTTAAGAAGCTTTAGTCATAAGCTATATTTATATTAATAAAAATCTTAAATGCTATTCTGAGAAGTCAAAAATAATACAAAATCAATTAAGTATGTGTAGCTGAGTAGTAATACATTTGAAAATTATTAAAAATGGTAGGGAATAGAATGGAGGAGAGAGTCATTTGGGAGTTATTTGAATGTGACAGAGGAGAAATGTCATGAATTCAGAAATGTTCAGTGGATCTGGAGGTCAACACGGGGAATATAAGCAATATGAAATATTGGGAATCCCTGGAGAAAAATCAGAGCTTTATGGACCCACAGAAGAAGGCCACTCAGCATTCTTTTATTATGCAATTCCTTACATGTTATGTCACTGACTAAAAAACATGAAAGGAGAACTCGCTTCGCTACAGATAAATATGCATATCTTGGTCATAACAAAAGCATGATTTACAAATAAGACTTCCGTGAAGCAGTTAAACCCAGAGAAAGATCCTAGACTGCAGATATATATATATAAAGTCAAGAGTGCATAAATTAATCTATGTATTTAAAGTCATGAGATTGGCTCATATAATAAGGAAGATTGATGACTATGAGGAGAGGTGAGCTAAATTCATTTTCTTGACTTACAATGTATTGATTAAAGGAACAATCGGTGTGCTCACAGCTCTCCAATGGGGACACTGAGAAAGAAGACCTGACGACTGGAGGGAAAAATAAACAGAAAACCCAGAAAAGGAAAGGAAGAAGCAGGTGAGATGGCAAATACACTGACTAATGCGAGAAATGACAAGTGGCTTTGAGATGGAGCAAGGAGGAAGTTATTTGTGACCTGGGTCAGAATTATTTCCGTACTGCGGGGGAGAAAATTGTCAGTCAGACTGGAGCAATCTGAGGAACAAAGGCGTGCTGGGTACCTGTCACCCTTTTAAGAAGCTTAGCCATAAGGAAGAGAGAGTGGGGACCAGAGTGGGATGCAAGGGAATCAGTGACGTTTCATTCTTTTGCGGTTCTGATAAGGGAAGGAGAGCCAGAATGATAATGAAATTTAGGGAAATTAGGGGGTAATTGATAAGGAAGTAGAGAAGGCAGCACCTGCAGCAAAAGTTATTAGTCTAGAACCAGCTTATAGGCATATTCGTAAAAATAGGGAAGCAGGTGAAGTTGGGTGATGACAGAAATTTGGGAGGGGTTGGGAAGCGGATGTGAACTTAACTATCTTATTGGTGAAGTGATAAACTCTATAGGACAGTGAAAGGGCACAGAGAAGCACGAGCAGCTTCCGAGGGAGGACCAGAGCTTTCAGAGCTGACAGTGCTGAGGACTGATATGTTGGCTAGAGAGACTAAAGAGAATAGGGAGAGGGTGTGTATGAGTAAACAAAGAGTTATTTGAACCAAGTCAGAGAAAACAGAAAATGTCCTATATGATGAAAAAAAAGGGGAATTCAAAATGCCATTCAAATATAAAATATATGTGACTATGTTGAAACAGAGTTATTTGAACCAAAGGCAGAGAAAACAGAACATCTTTATAAAATGAAGAAATAAAAGGAATTCAAAGTGTAATTCAGGATCTAACAGCAGGTCTATTTTTAGATCCCTGAGTGTTCTCCAGACATCTTTCCAAAGGGAAGGTATTAGCTTGCATTCCCACCAGCAGTGCAGAAGTGTTTCCTTTTCTCTACATCCAAGCCAACATCTGTAGTTTTGGAATTTTGTTATGTGGGCTACTCTTAATGGAGTTAGCTGGTATCTCAAAGTAGTTTTCATTTGCATTTCCCTGATGATCAAAGATGATGAGCATTTTTCATATGCCTGTAGAACATACACCTGTCTTCTTTGGAGAAGCTTCTGTTCAAGTCTCTTGCCCTTAGTGAAATGGGATCACTTATTCTTTTCTTATTAATTAGTTTGAGCTCTCTTGGATTCTGGATATCAGACCTTTGTCAGAAACATAACCTGATATCCTCTCCCATTCTGAGGGCAGTCTACTTGCTTTATTTACTGTGTTCGTGGCAGTTCAGAAGCTTTTTAGTTTGATCAGATCCCAGTAGTGTATTTTTAGTATTGCTTCAATTGCCCTGGGGGGTCCTCCTTATAAAGTTTTCTCCCAGGCCAATTTCTTGGAGTTTCTTTCTGGTGTTTCCCCCTGCCTTCTCTCCAAGAATCTTCATGGTTTCATGTCTTAAATTTAAGTCTTTTATCCAGTGAGAGTCAATTTTTGTTAGAGATGAATGGTGTGGGTCCAGTTTCAGTCTTCTACAAGTTGCCAGCCAATTTACCCAGCACCAGAAATTCCTCTACTAGAAGTATGTCCAAAAGACCAAAAATCACTTTTCAAAAAATATATTTACACCAGATTATTCATTGCAGTTCAATTCATAAGAGCCAAGTCATGGAAGAAGGCCCAGTGCCCACTGACCCATGAATGGATTAATAAATTGTGGTATATGTATACCATGGAATATTTTTCAGCCTTAAAAAAGATGGAGACTTTATGTTTACATGGATGGACCTGGAACATATTCTCCTAAGTAAAGTATCTCAACAATAGAAAAAAAAGTATTCAATGTACTCAGTACTTCTATCAAACCAATTTATATTTACTCACCCTTTCTTATGAAAGATAGATCACAACTATAGCCCAGGATGAAGGAGAGAAATGGGGTGGGAAGGGAGGGGAGAGAGGAGGTTTGATAGAAGGAGGGTAAACAGTGGGACCACACCTATGGAGCATATTTCGAGGATACAAGTCAAATCTATCAAGTAAGAACATACATGTCTTAACACAATAATTAAGTAAATGAGGCAGAAGCTATATTAATTATTTTGATGTAAGTACTCCAAATTGTATTAAAAAATCGATACATTGTACCCCACATATGCATAAAAAAACAAAGTGTAATTCAAATATAAAAAATAGGTGACCATTTATTTCATCCTCTATTAAGTTTCAAAATCTCTTTAGTCAAAGTCATAGGAATCAACACCAGTAGATTTTAGGGCAATAAATAACAACAGTAGTTGTAAATTTAAACTCAAAGTTTTCCAATGTCAGCGTTTTTCTTAATTTGTTATGATTAATGCTATTTTTTTCTGGCACTATTTATAGATAAATGTCTAATGTAAAAATGAATTTTTCACTAGGGAAAAAACAGCAACCTGTCCAGCACAGAACTTCAGGCACAGACACTCCTTTAAGGTTCTCGCTGCCACTGCTGTGTGTTTCTCTTTGATAGTCTCTCATTACCAGAAGGAAACATTAAGGAAACATGTTGAACTTTGAGCCCTACTAATTATCATCTTTGTTATAAATAAATAATTCAAACACTCTTAACTTGTTTAACTTATAAAATAATGTCTACTTGGCTAAATTACGATGAAAACAAAATAGGGTTCCTCATAAAACTTATTAACAACAGTAAATTTTCTTCCTATTCTTTTATAGATATAAATTGGCTTAAACCGTGATTTTTTTGGTCTTTCATTTAGAAACTCTGTCAAGTTCTAATTTTTTATTGTTGAAAATAATAAGAGAGAAGAAGAGAGGGAAAAAAGATATTACCTCTTTATCTCCTTTGCAATGTTCCATGACTGTAATTCCTTTAATGTAATGGAATGGAATCAAACGAATGAAAGAGTGATTTGAAATTTTAGCAATGTTGTTCTTTCGTACGCAAGAAGCTTCGGGGGTGAAAGTCTTAAGTGAAAAGTGTGATGCACAATTTTTTCTTCTCTAAATAAAATAAATCAGAATCATTTCTCTGCATCTCAAGAAATTCCACTGAAGGTGATGTGTGTCCCTTTAAAAAAAAAATCATTTACTGCTGAAATATCATTCTCCACTACCCAGTTTATTCAGTTGATTAGCACAGTTTAAATTGGCCACTATTTACCATGCTGGTACATTTCTTTAATGTTCATCCCCAGACTCGGGTCTCAGGTTTTCTTTTTTCTCCTGCACTGTCATTAGTGGGAGTCGTGCTAAGATTCCTGGCACAGAATGACAAGAGGCAGCTCTACAGACCCTGAGAGGGTTTCAATGTTATAATAATTAGCAACACATCCAAAGGCACCAAGCTCCTTGCATTTGGCAGTGCAGAATCCAAGAAGTGGCAGGCATAAGAGCTTTACTTTTGTAGAATGAGAGATCAAAATGCGAGGGAAACCCCGCCTCAAAGCTGAGGGTGTGGAGAGCTGTCCTCCCCCAGTACACTTTCAACACCCTCCTTTCTCTGAGAAGAGGCGTGGATGCAACAGTGAACGTGGACTCAGGCAGGCATCACTTGTGTGAAAACGGAAAACAGACATAGGTATGAAAAATGAAGGTCAGGTTCATTGAGTATATTTTCTTAAAATATCAAAATAATACCTTGATCATTATAACTATTTTGACTTCATGTCACGTTAATGTCTGAGAATGGAATTATGGGACATGTTTGATAACCCCTGAGTGTGGATGAACACCAGTGATGTGGAAAGGTCATGGTCTCCTTGAGGAAGGACTTGTGAATACGGATTCCCTGTTTTCAGTGAAACATAAATTGTGTGGAGGACTGTGTATTCACGTATCGTGTGGAGTGTTTGCCGCAGGGATCCAGAGGTGAAAGAGCAGAAGCCCACTGTGGCGAGCAGGTCCAGAGCGGTTACCAGCAATCCCCACTCCCCGTGTTCTTCCTTTCTACTTCTCTCCCCTTGCGTCTATGGGCTGGACGGATGACTGCTAACCAGCAGAATGCAACAGAAGTGATGGCATGTCATTCCTGAGATTGACTTGTACAAAAACCTGTGTCCTGTCCTTGCTGCCGCTGTTGTTATAGAGCTCCTCTCCCTCCTCTCTTGGACTGTTTGCTCTGAGGAAAGACAGTCACCACCATGTTGTGGGTGGCACTGTTATCTGCTTGTTAAAGGAGCTTTTTCCAAGGAATTGGCTTTTATAAAGAATTTGGGTTGTAATTTCTAGAATTGCATTCCCTCCCAGTTTTGTACTTTACTTGGTTGTCTGAGAACTGTCAGGGTGATTCCAAAGGTAGATGTTTGGACCAGGGGTCTGATTCTCCTGTTGTCAGGTGCTTGGTTCTCAGTATCAAATAATGGTTACTGGTACTTCTCATGATCAGGTGCAAGGTCAGAGAGTTGCCCTGAGTGGAAATGGTGGGAAATGGGGAAGTAAGCCATGAAAGATAGGGAGAGACCAAGAAAGACAGGAGACGAGAGATAGGATGGTGTCGGGAGGACTGCCGCATCTGATGACTGTAGCCCACACCTGAACCCTGGAAACACCTTTCTTTATACAGTATCTTAACAAGGTTGCATAAAGTTTATCACATGGGGTCGAGATTAACCTTAAAGAGGGAAAACTGTGTGCTTTGCCACTAACATGAGCCACACGACTTCTGGCAGTTGGAAAGAATGTTGTCAAAGGAGGAGAAGTGGTTGGGATCTCTTCCTGAGCATTTCCCAGGCTGGGGGGGCCCTGCTGCCCACAGCCCACTCCCCACAGGTACTGAGTCAGTAGAGTAATGAGTGAAGCAAGCAGGTGCAGGCAGCAGAAGTGCCAAAGTACATGAAAAGCTCAGTACGTTCGATGGTGGCCACTGCTATCCCATTGTTACATGTGGGGTGCTGCCGGACAGACATTGGAAGGGCACAGGAGCCTGCGGGCCACCATCTGGAATTGTTTATTCATGTACAAGGCCGTCTGTAAATAAAGTTAAGAAAATAGATGCTCTAAGGACCCTGGTACCAGTGAAGGACCTAATTGCACTGAGCAATGTACTTAGTAGTGAGTAACTGTAAACTTAATCTGAAGGAAGAATGCTTTGCAGGTATAACCACCCACAGGTAAGAGGATATTGTGTAGCCTTGTAACCTATGAAGAAAAGTCTGTTTAGCATACACTACGATGAGCACTCACACTGCTAATGTTTACTTTTACTGTGAAAATAAAAGTAACGAAGGAGACAAGCGGGCAGAGCAGTTCTTAGAGGAGACGTCCTCCCTGTTCTCCGAAATTGCTGACTTACCTGTAAATAAATGTGAAAGTGTTGCTCTCTGGTCTGCTTCTCCAGGGATTGGCTTGGGTGACAGGAGGATGGACTCCTTGGTCCAGCAACACATTCCAGAGCAGAAATGGGACTGACAAGTGGAGGGCAACCTGAATTCAACAAGATTTCTTCTCTTATTCTTATTCCTTAATTTTATGTTAGGGAGGGGGTGGAATATTCATTGTTTTTCTTGACAAAGGGGAAATTCCTGGAATTGGGATTCTCCCCTTTTATATCCTTGTAAGACAATTTCCAAGAGATGCCGTGTTCCTTGTAAACTGTCACGGCACTGGTGGGTGTGATATTTACATGTTTAGGAAGGTAGGTCATTTAGGGACCCTGTTACCTCAACTGTGTGCTTGCTCCAAGAACCCTCTAGTAAGGTCTTGAAAGCATCTCCATGTTGTGGTCTTTCTCCTCTTTCTGATTGATCAGTCCTTGGAGACCTCTGTCATAGACCAAACATCTAGTCAGTCTTGAGGATCCTCTTGACCAGTCATTGTTCTTCCTTGGGAGGTACCTCTGGTCAATTTGTTCCTCCTAGTACACAAATAATCTCCCACAATCATCTGCCCCTCAGTGGACATCCCAAGACAAAGCATGTTCTCTTTCCTCCTTATCTGTACCTGACAAATTTAGCCAACAACCATTAGGTTGAACTTAGAATCAGATAACCCCCTTCAAGGTGGCCTTTTAGATGTGTCCACCTACCTTGCCAACAGCATAACTGAAAAATGGTTAAGATATCTTGAGGAAGGCAACTAAGTAAGAGATGCTTGGTTTCCTGCCCTTCACAAACTAAGAGATAATAACTGTGTATCATTTTAAGGTGCTAAAGTGTGAGATAATTTTATCATGCACTGATAGACAACTACTGCCATAATCAATTGAAGTTATTTTTGTAGTGTCAACCTAAGTTGTAAAAGACACACTACGCTGATTTTGCTTCTTTCCACAGTGCTCACTCCCTGTCTCACTGGTAAATGGCAGGTAATGTCCATGGGAATCACCAACCATGGCAACACCTTTAAAGAATCAGGAGCTGTTACGAGGTAAAGCAGTGACTGTAGAGACTAGCAGAAAACTGAAGTGAGAGATGGAAGAATTTATACCACTGAAAAGATATAGAGCCTGCCCTCTGAGAACACGCCTTGATATGCAAGACACCTTTTTGGCTTACACTTACAAATTCAGGCTTCTACTAAGATCACTTGTACTAAAACTTCCCTACCAACATGTAAAACTTGTTTAAAGAATTATCCTTTAAAATTGTAATTTTCTCTTGATGACTTTCTCAAAAATTGATTGAAATACAAGGATTTAAATTTAATCTTGGTATTATCCAGAAATACCAAGCCATGGGCAAACAGAGAATTAATTTAATAATCTTGCGCTATATTTTTTGTGTTGACAACTCATTCATTATTTTGTCTTGTTTTAAAGAATAATACTTTGTATTCTTTTTGTCATAATAAAAAGAAAATGTAACAAGAGGGAAATAAAAACTCTATATATCAATTGACCCAGAATGGCAGAATATTGGTATTGAGAAATTTTTACAGGCTTTTTCTGGCAAAGAACAGTCGTGAGATGTTGCGGAGCCATAATTCAGCGTATATTAAATAAGTGCTGATGCTCCTTCTGAGTCGGTGATCCATTCTATATTTATGATGTTTAAGTTCTCACCATTAGTCTTCATCATTTTTAGTTCAAAACTGCTTCCACATAACTTCCTCTTTTATTTCATAAAGGTAATTCACTAAGTCTAGTCTTGCTTCATACCCAACTCCTGGGATACCTTAGGAAACACTTGCTTTGTTTTGTTTTTATTCCAAAAATAACCTCATGCAATCCAGGGAGCTCAGGGCAATATTCTTCTTCAGGGTTGGTTACCAATGGAGATTTGTTAAAGGTTAGCATTGTCTTTTATTAGCATACTATATATTTTTTTCTTTTTAAGAAGTATTTTTCATTTCAGATGAACATGAGTGCGAAATTAGGTAACATTGTTTGCATTTGTGAGGTAAAGTCCAAGTTACAGTTGAGCCCTTCACCCAGGAGGAGGGCTATGTACCCCTACATTGCTTCTGTTGGGCAACGGGTTGTCAATACCCCCCTTCTCCCTTCTCTTACCACGTTCCTCCCTCTTCACCCCTATTTATATTTTCAGTAATGATATGTAAGTTTCAATTAACTAGCTGTATTTCTCCATGCCATATTGGCTCATACCAGTAGTATACATTAAATTTCCAGGTCTGCTTTATATGAACTAATATTGATGGAATTTACAATTTTCTTAAAAGTGGACAATTTGATTTCAGAATTTAACACAGATCCATAATAAATAACATGTGACAAATTCACACCAAAATTAAAGTTATCTAACGTTATGTAAATCTATATTCACATTGTGAGCATGATATCATTCTTAAATGTTTTAGCCACCACTGTTATCATTCAAATTGTAAGTTAAAATTTCAGATGACAAATATATCATGAGGCATTGTAGAAC
Source organism: Galago senegalensis (assembly GCA_963575145.1). Lineage (NCBI taxonomy): Eukaryota > Metazoa > Chordata > Mammalia > Primates > Galagidae > Galago > Galago senegalensis. The sequence continues at coordinate 41,928 of CAUYTI010116507.1, forward strand.
TTGTAGTTAAAAATGAATCACTTTTTCTAATCATTTAATTCTATAATCTGTTCAATTTGTATTTGTAGCCAACTAATTTTCCTCTTAGTTTAAGTCCTTAAAATCATGCATAGTCAAGATTTTAGACTAATAACTATACCCTGGAAGTAACTCAGACCTTCTATCTTCAACAAATTTTGAGTGGGTTTATTGCTTTACATGAAAGAAGTAGAAATCAAGCAAAATAAAAAATATTTATGTAGAAGTACCATATAGTAGTCTTGATAGTAAAATTATGAGTTTCTAAAAGAATGCCAGTTTGAGAATCAGTGGGTTTACCATTCAAAAAGAATATAATTTAACTTATTATACAGAAAAAGGAATCAAAAATACACTAAGCAGATTTCTCTCAATTTCTTTGTCTGAGGAAAATGCCAGAAAAATTTCTGTACTTGTATCATTCCTTGTAATACACAATTGCCAATGTATACTGTGCTGACTGATGACATATCTTTGTTAATGATATGAATTTCACTACAAACTAATCATTTATGTAATAAGAACATCCAAAAGTCTCTTATTAAGCCATCAACTGTTTTTTGGAACTACGTACTTCATATTATCTGGTATTTGATATTAGATTTTATAAGTAGAAGACCTTCATTGAGGTTGTCTTTATTTCATCTTTGAAAGGTAAAATGCCATTGATGATAGGAGCTTATTTCAAGACAAAAAGGTAGGGTGAGGAGAGATGGTGAATGCCATTTAATCTAGAAATTACAAGCAAATGGCAGCCTTCACTATGAATTATGTGATTATTTCTTGGCTCTCTAGTCTTAATATCTATAGTCTCATACTTTTTGGTAAATAGGAATAAATATCAAAATCTTAGTTTTCACAACATTACATATAGAGACCATATTAATTTTATCTTCCTGAGAAAAGCATGTATTGTAGAATTTGCAATAAAAGTTATTATCGTTATTGACAAGCACACGTGTACTCAATACTCCTCTTGAAAGACAATTCTTGGTGAGTCTCTTGCCTTTCTGAACATAGATTGTGAAGGATCATTAACACATTTTGTTACAGATTAAAATAGTCTTGGGATGTAGATATACTATGTCTTTCTGGGACAGAGGTTATATTTTTGTTTCCTGATGGGAATAAGAAAGGTAATTACTCCTTCCAGAGAAATACTGGGCAGGTATGATTTTTATCTCCTGTAACTTGTAGTTTACTAAGTGGATGATTCCTCAGCTGTGACCCACTCCCACCACAGGTGCAGAATTCAACTGGCGTAATCAACATGGTCTCCCAGAGAACTGGGGCAGAGGCAAGGGGAAGGGATATGAATAGAATGTTTACATTGCCTTCTGTGAGTAATACCAAGCTTCTGTCTGGTCCAGGTGTCTTGTGTTTTCTGATAGCCCCTCCAAAACTGTGCAAAACTAACTTTTCAGGTTACCAGAGAGTAAAACTTCAGACACTTCATAGTTTTTTATTTTTTTTCTTTGAGACAAGAGTCTCATTTTGTTGCCTTTGGTAGAGTGCCATGGCGTCATAGTGCACAGGAACCTCAGACTCTTGGACTCAAGAGATTCTCTTGCGTCAGCCTCCCAAGTAGATGGGACTACAGAGGCCTGCCAGAACGCCTGGCTATTTTTTTAGAAAGAGGTTCTCGCTCTTGCTCATGCTGGTCTTGAATTTGTGAACTCAGGCCATCCACTGACCTTGGCCTCCCAGAGTGCTAGGATTACAGGTGTGAACCACCATGCCAGGCCCACTTCACGGTTTTTGATAATTGTTTTTGTGAAAACCAATATTGCATAACATTTCCTTTGTGTCTCAATCTGTACTTGGTGTATCCCATTAATGACAGCAGGATGAGGGTAAAGGTTCCTAGTTTTCACTGTGATACAGAGGGTTCAGTACCCTTGACTTAACAATAATAATTACTGAGACTTCAAGGTTTTTATCTTTCTTAAACTTGTCATTTCATTATATAAAAAATTGCATAATGCTTTATAGCTGGAAAGTAATTTTACAATTTTAATTTTATAAATTATCTAATTTAATCGTCCCTAAAACCCTGAGGAATTTCATTACACAAGAATTTCTGATAGTAAAACAATGATACTCAAAAATGTAATAAAAACATAGCCCGGGGCATACAGTTAATAAAAGATGTCTTCTCCCACTCAGCATCTTTCCTATCACAGAGAATTTTTAAAAAATGATTCTACATTTTAGTGGGATATAAATGAGGCAGCTATCTAATATACACTAACATAAAAACATTTACAAGACCTTACACAATCTATAAGGTTTTTAAATTATTTAGCACTACTATCCAAAACATGCTATTTTTGTGAATACCTACTATTTATTCAGTGAAAGACAGAACTAAAAAAAAGTTTTTCTAAATAGTAACATTCAATTTAATATATTTTGAGATGCTTTTACATCTTAAAGCCTGTGTGATGAAAATAAGAGTATATGGAATTTTTTTTTTTTAGTTTTAAATGTGAAATTTAGATGAAAAGGAAATACTGTCTAGAAAATGTCCAGAAATTAGAAAAAAGAGCAAAAGATTAAACCCTAGCAAAGAAAATGAAGAAATAACACATTAAAACAGAAATTATTATGCTTGAAAAATAAAATATGGAATAAAAAGGAGAAGAGGAAGGGAAGGGGGAGGAGAAGGAGATGAAGGAAGAAAGAAACCAAACTTGGTTCTTCACAAGGATTAATAGTGAACCTCACTACAAATTAAAAAAATAAAGTATAGCTGGCATAAATAATGTTGAGATTCTAAAACAGAACTCCATATTGAAGAGAAAGTAAGTGGAAGTAATTCTCTAACAGCAAATTAAAATTTGATAAATGCTTTTTCATAGGAATGTATGAATTTCCAAAACTTTCCAAATAAAGATTATAGCACCTGAATTTCCTTCTTACTACTAACAAAATGGAATCAGCAATTTCAATAGTACCCATCAAAATTGATGCTCAATCAGTTTCATGACATGATAACCTATAATTCCAATCCTTATAAAGAAAGAAGAAAAATCTTTCCCAGTTCATAATTCCAATATGATCTTTGCCTCACGTTCTGTAGACGATTGTTAAACACTGTTAATTCACTCCAGTAAATAAAAGAGGAAGAGGGGGAAATTGAAAGAGTGTTGCACATTGTGTCCATTCCTTTTTACTAGAAATTCGAAGCTTTCTCACATCCCCAAAGCACATTTCACCCTAAAATGACGTCCTCCAGCCCTCTCAAGCTGCAAGGGATCCTGCAAAACCCTGGGATAGAAGTCGGCTTGGATACATCACAACCCCGAGCCTGTTTGGGAATCTCTTCACAAGAAAGGAAATGCAGCTAGGGAAGGGTCATACCGCAGCCTCTTGTACCGTCACCAAGCTTGAAGTACAATTAAATTAAGCATTGGAAGTGTGATGTAGCTGAATTACGTCTCCACCAAATTCCTTTGATATCAGCAACAAAATATAAATGAATTTCTGTTCTACCCAAGTGGACAGCACCAAAACTTGGAAATAGAAACACATTTTTCAACAGTGCCTAACCTATCACTGCTTATTCATTTATTCCATATATATATGTTTCAGAGTAAACATTTTAAATTAATAATAACAAATAGGGCAGCACCTGTGGCTCAAAGGTGTATGGCGCTGGCCTCGTATACCGGAGGTGGCAGGTTCAAACCCAGCCTTGGCCCAAAAAAAAAAAAAAAAAAGACAAAAAAGTTGAGTTTTTTAGTGTCTGTTGACAGACACTGTTCAATTATTTTATATACTATATCTTAGCAATAAATTTGTTATGTTTTATGTCTTTGAAGATAAAGGAAATTATTGAGCTAATAGTGCCTCCAAAATTTCTAGGTCAGGTTCTCTAATTTACACTGGGGACTCCATTTGCTAGTCAGGGTTCCCCATGTTAATGGGTATTCTAGGAAGAATAAAGAGATATTTTTGTTTCTCATTTTTTTTTTTATTGAGAAAGCATGTAACATCTGTCTTTTAAGCTTTTATCCACTAAAAATTTACATATCACTTCCTTTATAATTTCTGCTGCCAGTACACCTATGATGTGACTGTAGATACCAGTTTAGAAATGTACTAAAATTTGTATGTCATTTATACAGGTGTGAGAAAATACTTTTTTGAGTATAACACATCCAGATTCTGGGATTCTGGATAAAATAACTACATACCTCTGGACTTTCTGGAAAGAATAAATTAACGTAAAGAAAAGTATTTCATCTTGAGTTAAATAACTATTATATTATTAACTGCTATAAGCTTACTACTTTTCATACATTCTTTCCATTGGTTCAATTAATCTATTTGTGCTCGTATGAAATTAACGTATGGAATTTTTTAAGCAACAAGCTCTAATTGACACTAGGAGGAATTTCCTCTCTGTTAGGACTGTGTTACTATGTTGTGGTTACTAATTCTGCTACTGATTTACTCTTTCCCAAAGCAAATGTGAGTCCGATATGCCCAAGAAGCCTCGACCATTCTAGCATTTCCAAATTTCACAGGAAAAGCCTAGGAGCCTTTCAACTTCTCATCCTGCACTAATCATGGGCCCCGGACACTAAGACAATGCCCATTCAGGCAGCGCCCTCCATTCAGTTCTGGAATATACCATCCTAAAAGGCATAGGAAGGAGATGACGACACACTGAGTTTGGGTTCGCGAAATGTTGCCTTAAAGTAAATGATTTACTTTCTTCTTTCCCTTTACGCTTTAGGAACATAGTGGAAAGTCCAAGATCAGAAATTTAGAGAGAGCCAAGGTTAGCTTTCTAATTATACCCTCAAATCAAAGTTTTCTTCCGCCTAGCTAACATTTTTAACTCACAAATAATACGATGGTTGGCAGGGAGAGCCATATGTTTTTTAAAAATAAATTTGATTCTGTCCCTTTGAAGCATTCAGAAGGATGTTGGAATACACTGACAGGGAAATGCTCGTAGCAGTGAAGCAGGTGAACGTGTGTGTGTCATTCTGTGCAGTTCCTTATTTTTTTACGAGCACAGCAGCTAAAATCAACGTATTTAACAAAAATCTCTACTACAATACAATTTTGTGAACTTTGATTCTCGTGCTGTTCGTGGGACCTCTAGACTCCTTCATCTGCATATCCGCTGCTTTGTGTGCACAGAACACATCTTATTCCCTCCTCTCTCCGTGGGGATCACTCCCGTCGGTGGGAGTGTCTCTGGCATTCTCCTGTTCTGGAGGCTGAATACTTGCGTGAACCTCTTGGAAATGAAAACCAAACCATCCTCTTCTATACATCTGTAAACAACCTATGTGTTTCTTACTGTCTTAATTGACCCTGATAGTTCATCTTGGGATATTTCCCAGTAGTTGATTATTTTACACAGTGTCTAGGATTTTATTCTTAAGACAGCCTTCCCATTTTTTTCTCTAAAATCCCTTCTAAAACTTCCTCTAGCCATTTTTTGTATATCACATAACTACACACACACATCATCCACTATTTCAGCCATCCTCAAGGGGTCTTAGAACATGTTCTTGTGGATAAAGGGGACTACTCTATTTATTACTGTATTTGCTCTTATTTTCCATATTAGCCAAATAAGGCTCGGAGAAGTATAATAATATGACCAAGTTTAATTAGTTGTAAATAGAGACAATGTTTGAATTCAGATATGCCTGAATTCAAATCAAATGTTTGCTTGTAACAATCTGCACTAATACTTTCCTTGTTCTTACTTTTAGTCCATAAAGCATAAATAATTCCGTGTATCTTTTACTTTTCTGCATGATTAAAGATTCTTCACATTTGGTAAATTACTATTGGCTATAATTGAATTTTTTCATAGTGTTTATAAGAAAATATTTATTTACCAACCCTGTTGTCCTACACGAATTCAAGATAATTTCAAGTCACATATTAAATAAAAACAAGATGATTTGATGATTTTCATTATCAGTTGTCAGTGAACTTGTTTTGAACAGTTTTAAAAGCATTAGAAACCTTTACTCAGAAACAAATAAGAAATATTTCTAATAAATCATTATTATACTATTTTTAACTGAGGAAAAAATGAAATTTATCCATGTTAAGCCACTTTAATATGCTTAATATTTTTATTATTCCTTGCAGAACACCATTAACAATAATATGATATTATTTTCAGTATTCACTGAACTTTTCTGATCTTTGTCTTTAGGCAAAGGCATTAATTTACATAAAGTCAGCATAAACTCTTTAAACAGAAGTTAGGCTAAAAGAAAATTAAGGTTTGGGCAACACCTGTGGCTCAAAGGAGTAGGGCACCGGCCCCATATACCAGAGGTGTCGGGTTCAAACCTAACCCCAGTCAAAAAACTGCAAAAAAAAAAAAAAGAAAAGAAAAGAAACTTAGGGTTATCAGGAATATTTCCTTAATAAATCAGAAAATTAGACAAAAACAAGTACAACCTGTAAACACAGAATGGGTTTCATTTCTATTAAACACTTACCCACATTAAAAAGAATCACAGTCAAAATTCCAAGCTGTCAGTACTAACCTTGATCTTAATATTCTGTCTTTGCCCATAAAATTAAGTTAAATTAGCCACTTTTATCACCTCCTTTCTATCACAAAACCACAGCTATAGAAATCACACGTGTGTATTGCTTTTCTGTTCCCAGTTTAGAGATTGTGCCAAAGTCGGGCACATTTGTGCTTTTCTTTGGAATGAAATAACAACAGGTAATTTAACATGTAACTCTTGGTGATTTTCCAGATTTTGCAAACCTAGTTGTTTTTATACCTTTTGAGAGACAAGGGTGTAGAAAGTCTTTCTTCAGGCATCTCTTAAATGATTAAAGAAAGGTATCTGCAGGAATTTTCAGGCTTGCCTTCCATTATGTCTTTTAATTTTCAGTATTTTCACATCAGGGGGCCAGTGGTCATCGAAAGGTACATGTAAAATCAACATGAAATGATTCTGGTATTCTGTTTCATAAAGGGTTTCAGAAGCTCAATTCAGTGTTTTTCTTTATGGAGTTGACCCATAATTATTTGCTGAGGAAATCTTTTGGATCTGCTGATAAGTACTCCCTTGGCCCACTTCTGTAACATGGTTGAATTGCAGCCTGCTCAGGGAGAAGTAATGGTTACACCCTTTAGCTCTCATAAGAGGATTCAATCATTCATGCAACAAATATTTATTGAGTGCCAGCCATATGCCAAACACACCGTTCAGGTCACTTGGATTGTATCAGTGAATAAAAAGACAAAAATATCTGCCCTTGAGAAGCAAATCAGTAGGGATGCAGAAAGTTAAAACAAAACATTGGGTTTGCAGTTCTCTTGCAATGCAAAGCACCCATCTCCAAGTACAGTAGAACTTCCATAGGTGACCATCTCCCTACATTGATCACCTGTTCAGCTGACTTAATTTTTGGAGCTCAGACCTGTACCACATTTATGTTTCCACACAGTAGGCCCAGTTCCTTATGTTGACCAGTTTGTTGTAATCCCTTTCTGTATTTCTAAAAGTATATATTCTCAAAAACTCACTAGCAAATTTATCAAAAGTTTAGTAATGACAAATCATGTTTGTGTAGTTGTGCTACGGCACATCATAGCAAAATGCCATAAGTTGCATAGTTCAAGTGACAGACATTCACTGGCTTACCATTCTAGTGGCTAAAAGTCCAAGTTTAAGGATAATGGTTTCTTGGATGGTACACACATCACCTAATTCGCCTTCATCTTCACGAGGCATTCTCCTTACGTCTGTTCATGCCATCTTCCCTCTGTGTGTACCTCTCACTGTGGTGACATTGCCCTTCTTTTGTAAAGATCAAAGTTATGCATTAGTGGACACAGCTATGATTTAATAAAATAAAGATAAAAGTTAAAAGTTATATTGTGTTAGAGCAAGGGTTCTCAACCTGTGTGTCTCAACCACTTTGGAACAATGAAAGTACATCCTGTGTATCAGATATTTACATTAGTGCTCATAACAGTAGCAAAATTACAGTTATGAAGTAGCAACAAAAATAATGTTATGGTTGGAGGTCACCACAACATGAGAGACTGTATTAAAGGGTCATGGCCTTAGGAGGCATTAGGAAGATTGAGAACCACTGTGTTAGAGTCTACCTCCATGGTATTAATTTGGCTAATTAAATCTGCAATGATCCTATTTCAAAATAAATTCACTTTCTCAGGTACTGAGAGTTAGGGCTTCAGACATAAAGTGTGGGCAGACACATTCAAGCCGTAACACAGTTTATGGAAAAATGCTTGGTAAAGATTAAATAAAACCACCAGGCCTATTTATTTAAGCCATGTAAGTTGTTGCATTCCATCTCTGTTAATCAACTTGAAAAACAAATTTTCATAGATTATTTTCAATGTTATGGCATTCTTCCACCCTGAGGGCTTTTAGAAAAAAATATGCAAATCCTTGGCAAATTTGCTACAAGGAGGTTATAGGTGAGTTACTAATACTATAAGGACATCTAATGAAGCATCTGTGAGAGTCTATCTAAGACATTTTTAGAGGTCTCATTATTAAGAATATTTATAGTCTTAAGACATTCAATTGATATTTTACATTTATGGAAAATGTGACTCACATAACAGCAGTGATTAATTTGGCTTTTGGAAACTACAATGATGTAATGAATTTGACCCTGTGCAATATATGGTCCTGTGCTACACTTCTCTGGCTTTATTCTATCTATGTTTCCGTCTATTGATCTCTATTTGTTCAATCACTATTTATCTTTATACATATGTACACATTTTGTTTAATGTTCTAACTTTTTGGAAGCAAATAGAGTTTATAAATAATATAAAATTATTCTACACAAAATAATATTGAATCCTCATTATATGAGCAGCATATTTTAGCTCAGTAAAATATATGAGCAGAAACCTATATTCCATTTGCCAATTATGTCTATTATCAAAATTTGGGTTAACATTTTATTGTGTTTTTTTTTTTTCTATGTTATGCGTGCTTTTCACTTGTGGTTGAAATACAGCATTCTACTTATGTTTGGGGTTTGTTCGTGATTGTTTCCTTTTAAATCAAATGGGTTTTATATTCTTCACTGGGAAGTGGTGGTAAATGACTCATTTCTGCCCTTCTCAATGAAAGATGGCAGAGGACTGTTACCAAGGTGTACTTGATAGTTTCTATTTTGCTTTACTTTATCTGGGACCAAAGCCATGGATTCTTCTGCTACTTAAATCTTTGTAGATCTCTACATATTTGGCTCAAAGTAAAAAGTTATTCCTCAAACTATCAAATATCAACCAAGATAGATAAAAGAATGAGATGCTGATCATGATCTGTTTTCCATTTTAAATTATATGCACTAAACTAAATTCTATCAATACTGTCACGTGGACATGCATTACTGGATACTGTACCCTCAAATATGAAATTCCAACAATTATAAGTGCCCTAAATATCTCTGATTTTAATAATTAACTTCTAAAAAGTGAAAGTAACATTCTTCTGCAGGTTTATTTTAAAAAATAAGAAAAATATCCAGGTGCCGTGGCTCACACCTGTAATCCTAGCACTCTGGGAGACCAAGGCAGGTGGAATGCTTGAGCTTAGGAGTTTGAGACCAGTCTGAGCAATAGGGAGACATTCATCTCTACTACAGATAGAAAAAACTGGCTGGCTGAGGTGGTGCCTGCCTATGGTCCCAGTTACGTGGTAGACAAGAGGATCCCTGGAACCCAGGAGTTTGAGGTTGTTTGAGGTTGTTATGATGATGGTAAGGCCATCTACACAGGATGACAGAGTGATACATGGTCTGAGAAATAAATAAATAGATAAATAAACAAATGGGATAAATCAATAATTAAAATAGGAAAAATACATATGTATTTGGTGTAAAAACTGTCTTCCCTGTTATTTCCTTTCTCATATTCATAAAAGTGGTTCAGTATGTATTAGTATTGAACTTTTCATTTTTTATTTCCATTTCTTTGAATGAATTTGTAATTGAATCTTCATAGGTGTGAATACCTATACTTATACATATACCTTTTTTATAGTACTAATATTAAAAAACTACTAAGTGTTTTTTCAAGTAAAAATCTGATGTCTTTTTTTTTAGAGATAGAGTCTCACTTTATTGCCCTTGGTAGAGTGCTGTAGCATCACAGCTTGCAACAACCTCCAACTCCTGGGCTTAGGTGATTCTCTTGCCTCAGCCTCTCAAGTAGCTGGGACTACAGGTGCCTGCCACAATACCTGGCTATTTTTTTGTTGCAGTTTGGCCAGGGCTGGGTTTGAACCTGCCACCCTTGGTATATGGGACAGGAGCCATACCCACTGAGCCACAGGCGCCACCCTGGATGTCCTGATTATCATTCCACTTGTAAAGTATTTGAAAAAAAATTCCATTCCGTTCATCAACTACATGATTTCACTGTATTTTTTTTAAGATGAGTTTATTTCAAACAGCATCTGGCTTAATTTCATTTTCTTAGGTTTTCAGTTGTTACCTGTACAAATCAAAGTTTATTTATAATTATCATTGATCTCTCCCCACAATCACCTGCTCAACATTTATAGTTGTTTACTACTCAATAAGTTTTCAGTATAGTTTCTATTTACTCATTTCCTTATTTTATTATGGAAATAGCAAGTGATTTAAAAAAAAATTCTACTTCTCTCTGTTTCTTATATGTGGAAGACCTTTTATTCTAATCAAAATACCAAAGTAATGATTAACTCTGCCTCTCAAGACAAGAACTTTACTAACATTCACTTCCAAGTCTCCAAATGACAGTCTTTCATGTGTTTAAGTTAGAATAATTAGTTATTCTATTTCTAAGCTAAAGTTATACTTGAATTTATCTTTTATACATTTGCCAAAATCCTTAGATTTTAGCTCAAACTCATGTTATATGATTTCTTAGGTTTAACTGCCACAGTTTTGATTTTGATTCACTTTTTCCATTCACCTTTGTTTCTCTCTTTTCAGATCTTTTGTGATTTATTGTTCTACTGATAAGCTTTTTTCCTTTAATATTTCCCTCACAGAGTGAGTTATGTTTTGTCTTTTCATATCTGAAAGATCTTTGTGTGCTCTTCCCACTTATGATAGAATAAATTACAAGTGTCATATTAAAAAATGGTGTTTTTTTTCTTTTTTTATTGCTTTTTTTTTTTTTCAGAGTTGTAGGCAAAATTAAATGGTCAGTGTAGTGAGGGCAATGTACTATACGGGAGAAAATGAATTATCCAGGTAAAAATATGAGAAATAAAATGTATTACATAGCATATGCAGAAAAGGACTCACAATATGAATAAGACCTTACACAGAAAAAGGAAAAACGGAACAAAATGCCATGATATAAAACTCACAAAAGTACAAAGAAAAGAAGAGACAAACAGAACCATTGCCTGGTTTGAATTTCTTCCTCTCTCCCCCTGGGGTGGGTGAGGTGAGCTGAGAGCCTTGTAAGACCTCTCAGGTAAGACTTTCTGCGCACCTGTATTCCTGCTCTGATGGCGCATCACAATAACACCCTCAGACACATTATTTATGCACTTACCACAATAATTACAATAGATTAATCACCCCATTTGTCCAGATGTGAACGGTGAAGTCCAGAGCTATTTAAGAGCTGTCTCCAGGTCATACAAGTGAGTAGGAGACCAGATATTCAAACTAACACTCTCCTTTTGGAAAAAGCAACATTTAATAAAAAGATAAACTTTGACTTCCACAAGGTCAGATGATACAGTTTCAAAGAATCATTATCTTTCCATCCTTCCTGCAGAACAAAGATAACATCCAGTGGGAACTCTCGGATGTTGCCCCGTGAGATCAGTAGTTTTCTGAAGAGCTGGAAGTTTCACAAAATAATGACACTAAAGGAGAGCAGCAATATGTGATGTAGCATCAAACAAAACGTAAAAGTCTGCTCGGAACAACTTGTTTCAGGTCCTAAGAGGTGTGTGGCACTAGGCCTTTGGCTCCAAGAATTGCTTGAGGAAAAGCCTGGTGATGAAAATCTATGTTCTTTCCTCCTTTAGTTCTTTCTTCAAGGAAGGCTCACCAAGTTCAAAACTGAAGCAAAGTCATTCTTACCAGAGAGCTTTCAATCAGGGAATGTGTCACAGGCGCTCCGATGCGGTCCCCATTCCCACCATCCTTTTTTCAGTAAAAGTCTTTCATGGATGATACAGATTCTGAGGCAAGGAGGCTGGGGAATCCTGTATCAAAAGGCCTCACATGTCAATCCATTGACTGTTCAAACTTTAAATCTTCCCAGCCTCAATACAACCTCAGTGAACGTCAATAAAATACACGATCAAGAGTGAATAAACAATCTCATGGTGTTATTCCTATTCATTAGCAATCCCATATAAAATATCTGAACTGATATTTAACTGTTCATATAACTTATCAAACACACACAGTTCAAGTGGTACTGTAGCGACACAAACGATTGCTGGACAGGGCTAAACAGTAAAGTTGTGATCTCTGGGTAGAAGTTATGCATTGGATTTTGACAGAGGGAGGGTCTGAAGTTTCAGCAGAAGATAAGGTTTTTAGTGTTTTGTTTTGTCTTGGTTTTAATCAGGACATACTCATCAGGAAATGGACCTTTCATTGCAAAACAAGGGGTTAAAATTTTCCACAAGTCAGGAAAGTTCAGAGAGAATGCTAAACAGAAACACAGAGCAAAGAGTTCAGTCACAGCCACAGAAGCTTAGACAACGTGCTGCCCTACCTGACAGCCTGGCGTGTGCTGTAGAAAACAGCAGTAAAAATGCATTCCTCAAGCAAGTAGGGACTGCAAATCCTCAGTGCCTGCAGCCTCAATCCCTGCCAGTATGTTGAGCTGGCCATCCTGGGGGCAATTGCTACCGGACAACAGAATAAAAGATGCAACAGAGGCCGATCAATGTTGTGTCAAATGACTGAAAGGAAAAAAAAGAGACATATATATAATTAGTAGTCATCACTTGGATGATTTTTGCTATATCTTTGTCCTGAGGATTTGGAAGTCAAAATTAGGTTCACTTCGTATATAAATAACATGTGTTAATAATTACCGTGGGTAGTATGTGTGTGCATATGTGTGTGCATTTCGTGTGTGAATCACTTATCAGAAGTCATTTCTTATCCTTACATAGTGTTTTCATCCTTTAACATTTACTGAGCATGTATCGATTATTTATTTGGAGATCAAAATCATATTAAATTCTGTACAATGGATACCCTATTTCATCACTTTGGTGAGGATCCCAGCATAGGAAACTAACATCTCTTGAAGGGCCTTTCCCTTCAAGACATGTTACTTTAAACCTTTTGCTTTTCTCTCAGGGATACTACATTTTTGGTATTATCAGAAAATCCTGTTTGAAAAGTAGTAAGATCATTTGTTTTCAGTTTAGATACTCAAGAACCTAACAAAATTCTAGCAGCACGCACATACTAAAATCCGTGAGTGATCTCCTAATACATCTTAAACTCCTAAATAAATACTCGACAAAGCAAGGCCGTGTAGTCATTTCAGGAAAATGATGCTAATAACTTCACTTTTTTCCACAGCGCCAAAATTCCAAATAGAAGCAAATCACGGCCATAAGCCTAATGGGAGAAAAGCATTGCCTTTCTAACTAGCTCTGTGGTTTGAAACCGAGGAAGAAACATATTATTCTCTAATATGCAATTTGACGTTTTGTTCTGCTTTGTGCAGCAGTGAAAATTAGCAGACTCCAAGCACACATGGCTGGTTTTGCCTGTGCTGTTGAGAGATTTGTTAAGACAAAGCAGTACTTACCAGCAACGAAGAGGAGATTAAAAACAAGTTCTTCATGTGTGTTGCAAGATTAGGAAAGCTCACTTAAAAATGGTCAGTTAAAAAGATTAATGAAACCACGGGCACCACGTTCCAAAGAGAGACAATTGGGAAATCACAGTGTGAGAAAAGACTCCTGTGAATGGGTAGAGCAGAAACCAAGGATAAGCTCCCTGTTCACAAGGTGTGTGCAGCAGGGCGCTGTGGGGGGGAAAGAGAGAGATTCAGGAAGGTGCAAAGTAGCTGCACAGTAGGGTCTCCATAGCTGACTCCTCTCTAGCTTGACCACCTCCTTAAGTTGACCTCATTTTCATAGACCAGACATGCACCACATGTATGATATCAACAGAATAGGCCTAGTTCCATATATGCCCATCTCTGTATGTGGACCATTTTGCTGCATTCCCTTGGATGGTCAACTTACAAAGCTTCTCCTGGCTTTGACCAGAAACTTGGGTATAACATAGGGTGACCAGACATCCCAATTTTTAACAATTTGTCTCACATCCTGTGGCATTTTTAAAAAAGTCCCAAGTTTTGGAAAGAATGCAGGAACAGGAGAATAGGAAGGGAATATACAGTTTTCGGCTGCCATGTGGCTATTTCACCAGGATATGAGTTTTATATTATTTCTGTTAATTTTATAATATTAAACTGTAATAATAACAAATAATTGCTGAGAAGTGATTATGAAGAACTGCTTATCAAAGTTTGCATTGTTGTCAGGCCCTGCCCCCGGCCCCCCAACCCACATCGATGGTGTCCCACTTTACCAATGTTAAAATCTAGTCACCTTAGTATAACATGACAAATTCTTACACCCTGAATTTATCTGCAGCATTCTCTCCAGGGGGTTTCTGCTTACCAGCTAGAAATAGTTGTGAAAATGCCTGATGATTACTGGATATTTAGCAAAGTAGGCTAGCTAGAAAGAAACTCTTTTACTCAAATGGAAATAAAAATATCCCCAACTATAAAACACCCAATAAAAGTAATTCTCCCTGGATCAGACATAAGCTTTTACGCCTAGCACAGACATACTTGAGAGACGTACGTAAGTGAAAGAGGGCAGGTGACGAGGATGTTTGAAATTCACCATTTCATTCACTTGGAAACGGCCCTGTCATCTCAGAACATCAAATCCTAATTGATCTGTTATTTTGGAATGACAAACCCATGCTGTATATCTTGCTTTTAAATTAGGATTCTATAATCCATGTCTAACTTGCTTATTTTCTTACTAGGTCAATAGAATAGAAGTAATTGTGGAGCAAATGTACCCTGCAAACTGAACGTATGAAATTTCAAATAGGTTTATTGGAAAATTAAGTTAGATTCAATAAGCAGTTGGTAGAAAAACTCAGTCAGAATTCAACATTATGAATATGAACGGATTAGAATTTTTTTCACATTAAGTGAATCCAGTTGAATAAGATCAATTTCAAGGTACTGTAGAACTGACTCAATAGCCCTTAAAAGCCTTAAACATGTATTTTCTTTCCTTCTAAATTCGGCTGTGCCATTTGGAGTTTTATACCTGATATTCTGTAAAATAAAATGGAAACATCTGGTTGCTTTGTGGATAATTTAGCATATATTCACGTGTGGCAGTGTACTTCTAAGTAGTGCATATTAAACATTGATCTTAAAGTATTAGAACTACATTTTAAAATACAGATGAGGTGTAATTATATATCTCTAGTTGTCCATAGGCTTTACTGTAATTGATGTAGTTACAGTCAATAAGAACACAATTTGTGACTCTTTAAGGAACTGCTGTTGCCTCCTTGTGGGGTGTACAGAATAGTTAACCAATGGATTCATAGCTAC
Organism: Galago senegalensis; assembly: GCA_963575145.1. Classification (NCBI taxonomy): domain Eukaryota; kingdom Metazoa; phylum Chordata; class Mammalia; order Primates; family Galagidae; genus Galago; species Galago senegalensis. The sequence goes on from CAUYTI010116507.1 coordinate 57,586, forward strand.
AAGAACCAAGGGAATACTTGTAAGGAGTAAATAGAAAGAGCTTTTGTCAGATTTACTCAGTTTAAATTTTTTTTTTCACTGTCAAAAGACTTTGCAGCCTTTTACACTCTCACAGTCCCTTGGTGATTCTAACAAACTTTGAGAACTGTGACACCACTCAGAGAAAGCCAGTGAGGTCACTCGATGAATAAACAGTCAATTCTCTGTGACATGTTAGGTTATATCTCAAGTAGAAAATTTTTAAGCAATGAGAAACAATTAAAAAAACCTTTTTTAAATACAAAATGAATAACCCCAGAGGTAGATAATTTTTCCTACTTAATATAGAGGGAACAAGTTAAGAAAATGAGACTATCATTCTCAACTGCTCTATCAGGCTAGTACGTGGAAGAGCAGAGCATAAGGTACTGAATAATTATGCCTGCAAACTAGTTTGAGATAAAATCCTTCAAGTGATATTAGGAACGGAAGTACTGTGGTTAGGAATACAAATATGAACTTGATACTGGAACTAAATTGCAAATTCATTGTGGTAGAAAACCTATGTAAAAACACTCTTTATTACTGATTACGAATTTGAAATCTCTGAGTTTTGTTACCTAAATATCTCGGAGGTGGAGGGGTGGAGGAAGTCGAATCAGCATTCTAAAGCTGAAAGGCAGAGAAGTTCAGGGGCTGGCTAATGAGACATGGATACTTAATGAGTACAACATCCATTATTCACACAGTGGATATCCTAACAGCCCTATCTTCACCACTGCACAATCTATTCATACAACAAAATTAAAATTGTGCCCCACAAATGTATACTAATAAAAAATAAATATACAGCTTTAAAAACATAGCTTTGGCTCAGTACCCATGGCTCAGTGGTTAGGGTGCCAGCTGCATACCCTGGGGCTGGTGGGTTCCAACCGGCCTTTCCTGCTAAATATCAACAACACAACAAGAAAAAATGGCAGGGCATTGAGGTGGGCGCCTGTAGTCCCAGCTACTTGGGAGGCTGAGGCAAGAGAATTGCTAAACCAGAGAGTTTGAGGTTGCTGTGAGCTATGATGCCACAGCACTCTACCGAGGGTGACATAGTGAGACTCAGTCTCAAAACAAAACATAGTTTTATATATAAAATAAGAAAAGTCAGATGAGCCCATGACTTTCCATTGATATGCAGAGATTTTATTAGATAAATGAGTGTGGCAGGTGGGGTAATTATATGAATACTTATCTATAATATTCTCTCATCTTGTTTTGGAAATATATATGTGTATATACATCATCAAACCTTGAACTTTGAAAATATATGTTTTATCAAATCTTAAACAATATAAGAGTTAGGAACATTGGCCCTTGTGCAGTCAAAAATCCATTATAACTTTGGACTTTCTCAGAACTTAGCTACTAATGGCCTATTGTTGATTAGAAATCTTAACAATTAGATAAACAGCTGATTATCATATATTTTTGTGTTATAGTTCTAACACTAAAGTAAGCTACAGAGAGGAAACTGTTACTGAAAATAACAAGGACTGCTTGGTACAGTGGCTCACACTTGTAACCCTAGCACTCTGGGAGGCCAAGGAAGAATTGCTAGAGCTCAGAAATTCAAGATCAGCCTGAACGAGAGTGAGACTCCATCTCTACTAAAAATATAAATATTAGCTGGGCATCGTGGTGGGCACTTGTAGTCTGTGGAGGATTGCTTGGACCCAGGAATTTGAAGTTGCTATGAACTAGGCTGAGGCCGCCACACGCTAGCCTGAGGAACAGAGTGAGACTGTTTCAAAAAAAAATATATCGTAAGAAAGAACAAATATCTTTAGTATTCATCACGTGGAAGTGGATCATCATAAAAGCCTTGCTCTTCATCTCTACCTTGGGTAGGCTGAGGAAGAAGAGGAGGGATTGGTCTTGTTTCAGTGGTAATAGGCAAACAAAAATTCCCATGTAAGTGGATGGGTGCACTTCAGACTCACATGGTTCAATAGAAAAACATTATCTATAATTTATTTCGATCATTAAATATACTATATCCAAGTTGAAGGAAATTGTGAAGTAACCATGCAATGGAAATGCTATTGGATTAGAAATCAGCTACCTGAGATCTTAACCCACTTGCTGGTTACTAGAATGATAAAAGCAAACAAAAAAAGTAATAACAATTACGATTAGTAATATAATCCACCACTTTTCTGGTGGTTAGAAAGTTACATTGTAACTCATTAAAATGGTATTGGGTGAAAAGATGAAAGCACTGTGACTAAAATTATTGGTTTTGAGTAAATAGTACTTGGAATCACTGCAGAAAAAAATTATCGTATACATTTTAGATATTTAGATGAAAAATCAATTATTTTTCTACATATCAACATAGAAAACAATGCATACAATAAAATGGTATTTATAGTAACACTGAAAATTTAAACACTGAGAAAACATATCTAACAAAAATGAAGGTATGTACCCCAGACATTGTGGTTTTAGTGTAAAATTAGATACACCAAGCAGTGGAATAGAATTGAGTCCACAAAGAGAAGCACCCTCAGATGATTGCCTGGTTTACAACACAAACCACACTACAATGCTGTGAGTAAATTATGATGCTTTCAGTAAATTTTGCTGGATCACGCCATTGGTAACCATGACCATACAGAAATGAATCTTGACCCTACCTCCCACAGTAACAAACTCCATAAATATTTAATGTAGAAATATTAGCTTTAAAACTGAAATATTTTAGAGGAAAACACCATTGTAAACATGGGGTAGACACATTTTTTTAAAACAGAACACAAAATGAACTTCATCTGATGGAAAGAAAATAAACAGATAAAGTAGATTACAATGAAAATAAGCGTGTATGATGATGATAATAGTGACAATACAGGCCTCAGAAGGGAAGATAACATTTACAAATTAGTCAGATTCTGAATTTATAAAGAACATGTATGAATCATTTAGACAAACCAGTTAAAGCCAATGGAAACTGGGCAAAACCTTTTGAACAAATACTGTACAAGAAAGGGTTGCCATTGCTCAGTGGTTACGGCACCGGCCACATGCACCAGGGCTGATAGGTTCAAACCTGGCCAAGGCCTGCTAAACAACAAAGCAGCTGGGCAGTGTGGTGGGTGCCTGAGGTCCCAGCTAGTAGGGAGGCCGAGGCAAGAAAATCACTTGAACCCAAGAGTTTGAGGTTGCTGTGAGCTATGACACCAAGCACCCTACAGAGGGTGACAAAGTGAGACTTTTTGAAAAAAAAAAAAATACTATGCAAGAGAGGGTTTGGAGATAGCCAATAATATATAATCTTCTCCTATATTCTAGCATGGTGGTAAATTTAAAATACTATTCCAGGCATTATAGGAATTAGAAGTTAATTTTTAAGCCATTCATCAGCTATTTTTTCTGAGGTTAATACATGACAGAAAGCTGCTTTTGTAAGTGTGAGAGTATAATCGGGGTGTGTCTGTGCGTATGTATGTGTGTGTGTGATTTAAAAAATGTCATTCTCTATAACTCAATGGTGCTAACCCTACTTTGCTGATAGTCAACAAAGTCTTTTACCCAATTTCTTTTATTCGTTTGTCTCCTCGCAGCCTGTGTGTTGTTTGCGTGGTCTCCTTCTGGCAGATCAGGGAACTTTTAGATCCAACACATTCATTAACTTTTCTCCGCATAAATTCTAAATCCCTTTTCTTTTGCTATTTAGAATAATTTTGATTCTCTTATATATATATATATATATATATATGTATATATATACATATAGATACATTTTGATTCTCTTTTATATATATGTATATATATACATATAGATACATTTTGATTCTCTTTTATATATATATGTATATATATAAAAGATGTGTTATATATATACACACAGAGAGATGTGTCTGTACATGTGTATAGCTATATTTATATTGGAGGTCTCTTTTGTACATAGACTCATATCTTTATTTAACATTTTAAATTACCCAGTGCTTAACAATGTGTTAATCTTAGGAGGCTATGTAATCACAATGTATTAAAGCTTTCCTGATGACTATATTATTTATATTTACTCTTAAGTTTTCCTGAAGGCGAATTTTATCCTCTTTTATGTTACATTTAATACATATGTAATAATCTTCATCTATTATCACATGTAGTTCCTTAGTAAAATTTCCTTAGTAAAAGACACTGGCAGGGTTTCCTCTGTACCCGTACTCATCTGTCTGTTCTATAAACCTCTTTGTTTAGTGAGAGGTTTGCAGTACAGCCATTTTGAAGGGCAAGCTTTGATGTTAAAGGTGTAAGTAGGGATCAGAGAGGGAAGTGAGCTGAAAAATACCCTGCAGTCAAGATAGTAGAGAAAGTCCCATTCGATTGGTAAAGTCTTTAGATTTTTGCCTTGTCCAACCTTACACATGTCCATTGGGAGAACAAGAGTTACCTCAAACTCTGCTCATATTCTAGTTTTTTTTTTCTCTATAAAAAACAAGAACTTATTCAGGAGATCTATTCGCTTTGGAAAACAGTCCTCCAAGTTTTCACTAAAAGAAAAGCTGGCAGGTGTTATACAGAAGGTAGTCCGGCGTCCCAAATACAAATCTTTAATTCATTTCGTATTTCTTCCATGGACCCCTCCAAGTGTTTGGTATTCATGAAACTGAGTTGGAAGTTCTACCTGCACTCCTTGGCCTCTGAGGATAATCTCCCAGATGATACAGAATATTGTATGTTGAATCAGTACAATCAAGAAATAAAGGCCAGTTTGACCTTGGTTAGAGTAGACATAACTTTCATTCTCTTGATTACACAGATGAAAATTGATGTGCTCATCACGTTCAAACAAAGAGTAAATTGTTGCAACTGTAACACCTTCAACGTCTCTAACATCCAGGACTTGATTAGAGAAAGTCCCACTCGATTGGTGAAGTCCTTAGATCTTTGCCTTGTCTAACCTTACACATGCCCATTGGGAGAACAAGAGTTGCCTCAAACTCCACTCATATTCTATTTTTTTTCCCTCTATAAAAAACAAGAAGCTTTTCCAGGAAGTTTATAAGGCAATATAGTGAGTGTTTTATGTCTGAAGCAGGGTTCTCATAAATAGAAGTAGATGGTTTCCGTAGAGAATTATTGATTCTGCTTATAACAAAAGGAAAATGGAGAACTCTAAAAAATGTATGATCATGATAGACAAAAGTGAACTATGCAGACAAAAGGCCTTGAGATTTGTGTCTGTATTTCATCAGATTGCGAAGCTCCCTCTAAAACTGCTATTCAAATCTATCAATCACTAAAGGCAGAATCTGCTTTCCTTATTGGTTTTGTTTATCTAAAATCAGGTAACAAACAGCCTTGATTGCATCAAACAAGAAGAACATTTCATTGTATAGTGGTAAGATAGAAAAGATGTTTCCAAGGAATGGAAAACAATAGTGCTAGAATAAATTATTTTAACTCAGACTTTTTAAATTAAAAAAGCATATTAATGAAAATGATACTAATATGGCCACTGGACTCTGAATCTTTAAAACAAAACTAAGTTGAGGGAATTACTAAACTTGTCATAAAATAATTAAAATTTGAATAAAATTAATGTCTATCCTTCCTAAATTTAAGGTTAATGGTGGTTACTCTTTATATTTTTTTTCATTTTCATATTATTTTACTTTTTTCTTATCCTCAGTTGAGTATACATTCAGATTATCATCTTTTAAAATCATTTGGAAGAGTGTCACTCTATGTTGATATATTACCAAACAGGTACCCCTTTAATTTATTTTGTTTTTTGTTTGAAAGATTTCAAATGACTATAGTTCACTGTCTATACATATACAAAATGTTTAACTGTGTTAAAAACAAAATTTGTGACTAAGAAATATTCAGAAGTTACTTCCAATCAATTTTACCATACCCTTCTTCTTTACATATAGTTAATCATTTTCTTTTTTAAAATTTTATGTTTTTTGTTTCATATGTATATAAACATGTGAACAGATATTTTCCTATCTTTTAATTATCTGTTTATGTGTCCCTTCCCTTTTAGAGGGCAGGTTTTTGAAAGAGTGGGCTGTAGATTATCTTTCTATTAACATCAGCATGGAATATCTTCTATAAATACCACTCAATAGACTATCATTTGACAGATGCTTAAAAAATTCACCTTTTATTTCAAACGACTAAATCACTGCTCAACTTAGGTAAAAGAGAATTGTATTCCAAGTGTATTTTTTTTGGGGGGGGAGGTTGTAGTTTTGGGCCAGGGCCAGGTTTGAACTCAGCGCCTCTGGTATATGGGACCAGCACCCTACTCCTTTGAGCCACAGGTAATGCCCTTGCAAGTGTATCTTATTAGGAAAATTCAAATGATGTAATAGCAACCCTTTGTATAGCAGAGTATCCAGCTAATGTGATGGACGAGGCAAATGACGATCTTTACCGGCCCCCAAGCATTCCTGTGGGCACCTGGAGAACATGGTTTGGGACTAGAAAAAGCACTAAGAGCAGGAGAGGAACTTTCCTCTTTTTTCTAGTATATACTACAAAACATAAAAATAAAGCAAAAGCTACCAGAAATGGATTCACCATTATGAATTAACTTAGGTACATTATGCCTTGAGCCACTCTGAATCTTTTTAATAACAAAAAAATAACATTATGTAATTACTTAATATGGACATTAATGTTGCAAAAAGAATTTCTGTATTTTTAGCACACAGTTTCTCCTATAATGTTACCCACAGCTTTATTTAATACACCTGATTCTTGATATATTATTATGTTTTAGAACATTTTTCTATATTAAAATATGAATATTCTTTCCTAAAGGTTTTAAGTGCTCAGTGTATATAAAGATCATAGTAGCAATTTTGCAGTGAACATTAGTTGTAACATGTCAAAAATGAGATGAATTTCTATAAAATGCTACTTCCCATCTAGAGATAATATGATGACTGTCATATTTATTTTTATCGTGGATCCCAGGCTATCTACACTACCTCCTGTCTAAGTCAAGACATTTCACGTGGGCAAAAGTTATGTCCTGGGAACTTCTCACACTCCATGATTTACGATTTTTATAACAAATGCACTCTCTTTCAATGATACCTAGAAAATATACCTTTATTTTCAAAGGTCATGTAACTATTTGTATACAAGTTGCTGTGACACCATGTTTTTATATAGACACATCTACAGTGTGTACTATCTGTCAACTCTCCACTCTCCTGATAATAACAAGAATTTCTGCCTGGGGACACAGAAACAGTTGGAAAAGCACTCAAAGAATCTTGATTGAAGGGCCTAGGGTGTAGTTGGAACAAAGAACAAAGGACAAAAGTGCTCAAATTAAAAGAAGAAATGGAGCCTTGTGGCATCAAATGGTGTTTTTGATATAGTCTCCAGAAAAGCAAAGATGAAAACAAAGAATAGTCTTCAACAGAACATTTTGCTTTACGTACAGTTTTACTTATTTATAATTTTAATTATTAGGGAAACAAGTACATTTTTTTCCAGAAATAACTAAGGGTCAATTCATAAATGTTTTGATTGTTTTTCTTCCTTGATGGTGTTCTTCAATATAACACTTCGATATTTATGAATTTATGAACAGAATATATACACCCAATTTGTATTAGTACATAATATTCATCTGTGTAATACTTTAATAAACTAAATAAAGAACCATAACTACATATTGCTTGCTTCCAAAGCAAAATATCGTCATGATGATGTTTAGTAACTGTGTGTGCGACTGAGAGAACTATGTGAAAAATTGCTTCTAAAATGCATATTGTGAAGATATTTGGGGAATTCATTACCACTGTTAGGCTCATGCTTTATTTTAGGGTTTATTTTTCTTCGGAAGACCATATTTGATGCTATCAAGTAATAGAAATGTACATATTTTATTAATATTCAAATGTAATAATAAAGAACATTAAAGTTATTCATGTTCTAAAGGCAGGACACTAAGTTAATGCGTAATTAATGTGTTTTATAATTTCTATTTGGGGGTCCATCTCAGAAGCTGCAAAATTTCTCATTAGAAAGCATAGTTACCTGATTTTTAAATGCCAGGTTCTGTGAATTACTTCTGTCAAATAAGAGAACACAGTAAAAAGCTTGTGATAAAATACATCCACCATTTTATTGTATATAGACATAGAGATTTAAGACTATTGGTAAAGAGGTAGTCTTTTTTTTTTTAAGACAGAGTTTCATTGTGTCACTCTTGGTAGAGCTCATCATAGCTCACAACAACCTCAAACTCCTGGGATCAAGCAATTCTCTTGCCTCAGCCTCCCAAGTAACTGGGACTACAGGCTCCCACCATAATGCCCAGCTATTTTTAGAGACCAGGGCTTGGTCTGTCGCTCTGTCTCGGGCTGGTTTTGAACCTGTGAGCTCAGGCAGTCCACCCATATAGCCTCCCAGAGTGTAAGGATTACTGCGTGAGCCACTGTACCCAGCCTAAGAGGTACTCTTCATTATGTCATAGAGTTGTAATTTAAGTTGACACGGAAACCCACCCCACCATGATCCTAGACCCAAAAAGAGACTCACACAAAGTCTTCTTTGAAGAAATATTGCCTGTATGAAGACTTCTGCACAATATTATAGTTCATAGTTGATTCCAAGTGAGTAAACATTAATTATTTTGCTTTTTAAGGGAAATGCTAAACACACATAATCATAGCCTTCCACCAAGTCAGAAATTCAAATTTTCCAATAAAAAGCTGAAGAGCTTGGACAACTATTTTTACCTTTATAAAGCCTTATGCAAAATATTAATTATCGAATTTGTCAAGGCACTGAGAGGGTTAACTGAAACAACAGTTCAGTGTGTACTGCTTAATTACTTTTCTTGAATGTAGAGTGTTCCTTATGTCTATTCTAACACAAACCATAGCCAACTAACTGTTGATGCTCAAGTACCATCTACTGACTACAGCATATGCATTTTGTCCTGTTTAAAACCATGAAGGAATGTGGTTCTCTTTGGACACATGAGCCAGTGCTGAGCCCTGCCTTGTCTACAGCATCATTACAAGTTCCATAAAGTTTAGCCTTCTTCACCTACAAGTAGAATCCTTGTGGCAGTGTGACTACATTCACAAACATTTTGGTTAAATGAATTTCTTTTTTAATATTTGAGTCAAACTTATAAGTATACCCATCACCCAGATACTATGCATGTGTCTGTTAGGTGAGAATTTACCTGTACTCTTCTCTGCCCTTCTATCTGCTTCATTTCACTGAGTTTATTGAGTTTCACTGCCATGTGTGCTCATGAACATTGAAAGCTTGGTTCCAGTTCGGGAGTGAGTTTATGTTGTGTTTGTCCATTCTCCTGAAACTTTACTTAGAAGAATGGTCTCCAGTTTCATCCATCTTGTTACAAAAAGTATTGGTTTTAACAATTGAGTAGTTTTCTATGGTGGTACATATACCATATTCTATTACTCTACTCATGCATTGAGAGGAGGGTGGGTGATTTCCACATACTTGTGCTTATAAATTGTGCTATAATAAATATTTGAGTGTAAGTGCCTTTTTTATAAAATGACCTTTTGATTCTTTGGGTAAATACCTAGTAGTAGGATTTCTTCTTTAAATCACAGGTCTACCCTTAGCTCTTTGAGGTACCTCTATACTACTTTCCAAAGTGATTGTACTAGTTTTTTATACCATCAGCAGTGTGTAAGTGTTCCTTCCTCTCCACATCCATGCCATTCTTTGTTGTTTTGGGACACTTTGATAAATGCCATTGTCACTGGAGTTAGCTGATATCTGATTAAGGTTTTGATTTACATTCTCCTGAGGATTAGAGATGTTGAGAATTTTTTCAAATGTTTAGTGGTCATTAGTCTATCTTATTTTGAAAAGCTTCAATTGTGTCTGCTGCCCAGTTTTTCTATGAGGTTGTTCTATTTTTTTCTTGCTGATTTGCTTGGGTTATTTATAGATTCTGATTATTAGCACTTTATTGGTTGTGTAGCATACAAGTATTTCCCCCCATCCTGTAGTTTGTCTATTGCTCTTTTGGTTATATCCTTGACTATGAAGAAGCTTTTTAATTTATTTAAGTCCAATTTATCAACTTTTGTCATTGCTGTTATTGACTTTAAAATGTTCTCCATAAATTCTTTGCCTAGGCTGATATATATGACAATTTTCCAACATTTTCTACTAGTATTCTTAGACTCTCATGTCTTAAGTCTAAGCTCATCCATCATGAACTAATTTTTGTGAGTAGTGAGAGATATGGACCCTGTTTCAGTCTTTTACATGTGGCTATCTGATTTTCCCAGCACCACTTATTGAATAGGGTGTATGTTATTTGTCAAAGATTAGATGGCAGTAGGAGGATGGTTTCATATACCAGTTCTCTATTCTGATCAATAGGACTATATCTCCATTTTGATGCCTGTAGTATGCTGTTATTATAGCCTTGTAATTTGGCTTTACTTCTGGTAAATTGATGCCTTCTGATTTGTTCTTACTGGGTAAGTTTGCATTGGTTATTCAGCGCCTTAGTTTTATACAAAGTGTAGAACAATTTTTTCTAGATGTGCAAAAAATGAGATGGCATTTAGTAGGGATTGCACTGAATCTATAAATCACTTTGGGTAGTATAGACATTTTAACAGTGCTGATTTTTCGGATCCATAAGCATATGTTTTTCCATCTGTTTGCAACCTCTGCTATTTCCTTCCTCAGTGTTTGATAGTTCTCCATATAGAAGTCTTTCAACTCCTTGGTTAAAGATATTTCTGGGTATTTTATTTTCCCTGTTGCTATTGTGAAAGTTATGGCATCTTTGATTTTATTCTCAGATTGACAGTTGTGGCATATATGATAGCAACTGATTTGTTTACATTGATTTTGTAACCTGACTCTTCACTAAATTTATGAATTTCAAGAATGTCTTGTTTGAATATTTGGGGTTTTATAGGTATAAAATCTGATATCAGTAAAGAGAGACATTCCAACCTCTTCTTCCCCTTTTGAATACTCTTCATTTCCTTACCTTGTCTGATTGCTTGTCCTAGGATTTCCAGCCTATGTTGAATAGAAGTGGTGATAGTAGGAAACCTATTCTGGTTCCATTTTGAAGCAGGAATGCTTTTAATTTGTCCCTGTTCAATATGGAGCTGGCTGTGCCATTCTCATATATGATTATTATAATTTTGAGGCATGTCCCATCTATGCCCATTTTGTTAAATGTTCTTATCAATTGAAGTTGCTGAATTTTTTCGAATGTTTTTCAACATCTATTAACAGGGTCACATGAACTTTGTTTTTACATTTATTTATACAATGAATTATGTTTACAGATTTGACTGTTTTGAACCATTCTTGCATCTCTGGGATAAAGCCCTCTTGCTATGGCAAATTATTCTTTCAATATACAGATGAACTCAGTTTGCTAAAATTTTATGTAGAATTTTTTGCATCTATATCGTTAACAATATTGGCCTGTAGTTTTCTGCTTTAGTCGTGTCATTTCCTGGCTTTGGTTACAAGGTGATATTGGCTTCCTAGTATGAGTTGGGATGGATTCTTTCTTTCTCCAGGTATGGAATAATTTGTGCAAGATAGCTACCTATTCTTCTTTGTGGGTTTCATAAAATTTTGTTGTGAAACTGACTGTCCAGGATTTTTTTTATTGTTGTTGAAAGATTCTTTTTATTGCTATTTCAATTTTGGGCTTGATATTGGTCTATTCAGGTGTTGTATTTCTTCCTGATTAAGCTTAAGGTGGTTGTAATTTCCCCAAATTTTTCCATTTCCTCCACGTTTCCAAGCTTATAAGCATAGCAGTTTTCACAACATTCAAAGATGACATTTTGCATTGATGTGATATAGTTGTGATTTGTTCTTCATCATTTCTGATTGAGCTTATTAGTATCATTTCCTTTCTCTTTCTGGTTAATCTGACAAGAGACCTATACATTTTGTTTATCTTTTTAAAAAACCACCTATTTAACCATTAATTGTGTATATAGTTCTTTTTTAGCATTCCAGCTATTGCCAAATTTAAGATTTATTAGGTGAAAACAAAAAATAATATCAAGTCACAATGCCAGAGATATAAATCATACTATGTTTGTTTGTAAATCATATAAACTGACTTTTTCAAGTATATTAGTGTTATACACTCAAAACTGAAGCTAAACTATAGTTCAATTTTCTTGTACTTAAATTATATTCAGTTGTGAGCCATATGTGTGAATAAATAGCACGCAATAATTTACCCCATAGCTGACTGACACCTCCTGGAAAACCCTGCAATTTTTGCTGTACATATAATAAACAGTAGTTTGCTTTTCATGGAAGAAAATGTCTATATTGGAACCAACAGGAGCAAATCTCAAACTGAGAAGCAGTAAACACTTCATTAATGCAACCAGGGCAAATACTACTACTACTACTACTAGTACTAATAATAATAATGCTGTGTCAGTTTTCTTCATTTCTTCTACATCAAATTTTGTGTCTTGAATTTTAATAGGTAGCTTTTTTCCCCAATGGTATCAGGGAATAATTTGTCAATATTTTTAACTTTCTTTATGTTCTTCACACATCCCCTAATTTAATTCTGTACTATCAGTTTTCCAGTGAGGTTGTATGACTATATTAGGAAGTCTGTTACAAACTCTTTGGAAATAGAGTATTCTAAGAAAATGTGTATATAATTGATCCACTAGCACATAAGGTTTAATTTCTAAATACTCTCATAACCTATTCAAGATGTTGAATTTGAAACATTGGGAACCATGACTTACTTCAAAAAATACAGATGTGCAAAATTATACTTGACATTCTATTGAACAGATGGCAATAGACACTAATCATTAATTTTTATCATAACATGAAAATTATAAATATTGAAGAATCATTAATAACATGAAGTTCAAATTTCTGAAGAGATTGATTATTTTTTGTGTGCATGGATCATAAATGAAATACCTGCCTTTGAGTATGGAGTCCAAACACCTAATTTCCAAAACTCTTAATAGGTAAACTTAAAGTTTGAATGTGGACATGTTAATTAAAGAACTAATGTTTCTATATGTGCATAATTACGACTATATACTCTTTCATTATACTAAATATAAAATGTTAAAAATAAAAACACCATTAAGACGCATCTTACAATGAGTATCATGAAATACAATGTTATGAATAGAGTAAGGAAAAAAGGAAATAAATAGCTGTGAGGTATGAACTAACTTAGAGGACATAGGATTTTACCATTCTCTTTAAAAATGTGTGCACTTCCATCTAGTAATGTTAATACACATTTATAGGACACAAATTGTCATCAGACAAATAAGACTGCAATCTCGTTCCGTTTTCAGTTTGATTCCCTTTTTACTATATCATGCTCCTTGGATATCCTTGTTTGATCATTTGGCAAGATATTGTCAGTTATTAGGTGTTTAGCCATATGTATCATACAGATGCTATTTATACTTGGAAGCTAAGTTAAATTTTAATTGAATTTAGTGATGTAGAAAACATAACCCGTGGTAGAAGAATGAAAGTCAGTTTCCCGCTAACCCAACCACTGTCAGAATGCCTGCATTTCTCCTCATTCTTGAATTCATAGTTCTTGTAAAAACAAACAAACAAAAAAAAGAAAAACTGCCTATATCAAAAGATGTTAACCAGAGATATTTTTCAGAATTGTAAGGAGCTAGACAAATGTTATCTTAACAATAATGATTTCTTTCTATATTGATTATATTGGCATTTCTAAGAACTGTATAGGACTTAGCATATGAGAAAATAAGAGATAGAAGTCCAGGAGAGACAAAAAGAATGTGGAATAATGAGAGCAATCACTAATAATCTCTCTCTGTCTGTCTGTCTCTCTCTCTCTCTCTCTCTCTATATATATATATATATATATGATTTTAATTTATACACACACATAAATTCTAATGAATTAAATTATATGTAATTCTATAGTGAATTCCATAGCCATACATTTTTCATTAAATATTTCCATTCTCATTTTACAATATCCAATTTCCCTTCAGAATGGCCATTTTCAAGCACTTGTGGGTTAATATTGTCACTCCTTGGGGTCACATAAAATGATATTTCATATAAGTTAGACTTCTTTGGGCAGGGAGCCAAGTTTTTTATTCTATCCTAACTTAAGTGCCTTGAATTCCATTCTCCAAATGCTCATGAGGTATAAACTAATCACAAAGTGTGACTGCATCAAATGAAGTTAGCTCTGGTGGACAGAAAATTACTTTCCAGCTCTTCCGTATGTTGTGGTGATTCTGCAATTATTCTGATAATCGAATTTTAAAGATGTCTGTGGATATCTTATTTATTGACATTATTTTCTGTTGATAGTGGAGTGACTATCCATATAGAATATAAAATTTTAAAATATGTGGCTTTCCCTTATTCCATATAGAATATAAAATATAAAATTCCATATAGAATATAAAATTTTAAAATATGTGGCTTTCCAAATTTGTAGTTAAACTCTAATAGAAATATTTTTTCTTTTTGTATTTTGATTGTGGTAATAGTTTTAATAATACATGCATATGTTAAAACATATCAAAATTAACATTTTCAGTGGTGAACTTTATTGTATGTTAGTTGTGGCTCAATACATTTAAAAAAAATAGCCAATTGTAACCAAGTTAAATTAAGGTTCTCATGTTAGTGATTGTTGGAAAAATAATAACAACATCAACAAAAATCCTGCAGACCATAACTCAATTTATTTGCCTCAATCTATATAGTTTCTTCTCATTCAGAGTGTTTTTGAAGATATAACATAAACTAGATTACCTTGAAGGTCTAAAAATATGTCATTTATGGTGTCACAATCTTTATTTAAACTAAAAAGAAAGGGAAGATGCCTGTGTGTTCCTACTGATTTCTCCTAATCCTTAGATTTTGGGGAATATCCAGATCTACTCCATGGGTGAAGTAGTGAGCACCAGATTGGGAAGGCCTGCTCTGTAAATAAACTACATGAGGCCAATTGACTTTTCTACTGAAATGAGCAAATTGCTTTTTTGTCCTTAGTGTTTGAAAGGACAAACACTAGGTGATTCTGTGGAACAGAACTTTGAGGCTATGGTAGTAAAGCTTAATATATTTGGGACTGGAAAGAAAACAGGTTCATTCTCTTTTTGATGTATGAACAAATATTTCATGGAATTGTTTCCATGAAATTTCATAGAGACACATTTTTAAAAAGTACGCATATAATATCTAAACACACAATAAACTAAATAATGATAAATTTTTAATAGCTATATTGATCTAGTGCTGTGCTATTCAATATGGTCGCTTCTAGCCAGCAACATAACTATGTAAAATAAAATAAAATAATATTAAAAATTCACTTTCTCATTTGCATAATGATTGTATGCAATTTATGGCTCCTGTATTGGAAAACATGGATTATAAGAATCTTTATTATTGGTGACTACAATATTGAACATCACTGGGACATAGTATCCAGAGATAAATTATCACAACTTTTTTTGTTACTTTGATATTGTGTCAAGAGAACATCTGAGACTGTTGATTAGAAGAAAATACATATTAATTGCTTCATCAAGTAAAATAGCAAAAGGCATAGAGCCTGTGTTTTCACCAGTATTCAAATGAAATTGATAGCAAAAGCCCAATGGGAATAAGGATTTTTTAAGGTATTAACTACATTTTGTGAAAAATTGTTCAGAAGACAAAGCAAAATATGACAGTTGATTACACAAAGTGGCCATAAAGTTCATGTGTAATTTAAAATGGCATGCTATTTTCAATTGCACATGAACTTTATGGCCACCCGGTACATGTGGGTATCCTTCCAATTGCCTAAAAGTTATATTCATGTATATTATACTATAAAATAATCTGTCTATTACTTTTGAGTGCTATGATTAGTTATTAAGGGTCACATTAATTCAAATATCAATTGCAAAGGGGCTAATCCATATTTCAGATAATATTTTTTAAAAAGGTCTATTAATTTTTATTTCTAGTTAGAACAATAATGACTTTCACTTGTATTACCCTTAAAACAGTGTTTTTATAAAATAACAGTATTCATTCATCTCTCACACACCTGTGCCCAGCAATACAACTAAACTTTTCACTAACAAGTTGTTTTTAGATTTATTTAAATGTTCTCTTTGAATAATAAAATGATCTCAAATAAAGGCAAGGGTTTTTTTTTTTTTCAATTTTCACAATTATTTTTCTTTCTTTTGTTTCTTTTGCTTTCAATCTGGTCAGATATTCTTCAAACAGCAAACTCCATAATGAGTATCCTACTATTCTTTCTATAGAGTTCATAATTAAAATAAGCATTTAATTCCCTTTTTGTGAAGATGTTTTATTGAGTTACATCTATTTCTGTTCCGAGTATCCTGAAAGCTTTTATTATGAAAGACTGCTAAAGTTCACAAAATTCTCCTTTTACCTTTTCTGAGATAATAATGCTGTGCTTGTTTGTGTACCTTTTCACAGCGTGGCCTTAAGGGAGCCAAGATATTGGTTTCCTGTCATCGTTCCTGTTATCTCTTCCCCAAATAAGCTGAAGAGAAAGAAACTAAATGGATCAGCTGAGGTCTCCCTTGTCCTGGTAGATTGCAAGGAGAATTTTTGCATTCTAGGGTTTTTTAAGAACTGGAACTGAATGCAAAGAAAATTGTCAAATAATGCCTTAGGGTGGCTAAGGGTCCTTCAGTTTTAAGTAATGAAGATTTGGTAATGGAAGTGAAGTGTGATTTCAGTGTAGAAACTTGAGAACAAAATAAAGTATCTTATTATTAGTGATTATATTGATGAACATTGAATTTATCTATTTTTGATATATGGGGGTGAATAAAATATATTATTAAAATTGCTTTTCCATGTTTCCTTATACTTGTTTTTGATGTGTAAACTAAATAAGAACTTTCTATACTTTCATGCATGTGTGACATGCTCATATGTACATGTTTCTATAGCATCTTATTTCATAATGTGTTTCTGTTGAATAACACTAGTATGGAGAGAGATGAAAGAATGAAATCTTAAAATATTTGACACATAAATGTGTATGTAATGGGATGTATTCACAGACCATTACTTGGTAAATATAAGATACATGTATGATAATAAAAGTGTAGTGTTAAATACTTAGAAGTTAATATTTTAGAAGAATAATGGAAGAAATACTGATATAAATATACACACATTTAATTATATCGATGCCTGGATATACTAATTCAGTTGAGTGGTTTAATAGTTTCTTGTGATTAAAAAATGCAGCTAGTCTTAATTTGAGGGGTGTATATATTTGTACATGTATATTTTAGTATGTATATGCATGTACTCACATACATATTCAGTACACAAAGAAACTAAGTGTAGGAGGAAGGAAGGGACACAAAAGTGAGCCTCCCCATCCTATTTGTTCAAATAAATTTCTACATGGATTATTAAGAGACTGTTTCCAAGGAAGATAGGAGCCCTGATGAAGATCGTTTGGGGAAGTGACAGTAACCATTTACTGTTAATACTGATTGCTTTATGACCACCCACAAATACTCCCTGGAGGTTGTGACACAGTGTGAATGATTTGTTGCCATTACATTTTCAAGAGGTGGCTCCTTCAGAGGGGATTGAGTCACCGGAGCTCCACAGTCAGAAACAGATTAATGTTGTTATTATGGAGGTGGTTTTGTTATTAAGGAAGTAGGTTCCTTTTAGAAGGGCAAGTCCAACCTCTTCAGCCTCCTTATCTCTCTCTATTTCTTTGTCTTTCTCTCTCTTTTTCTTCCCTTCTCTGTCCTCTTTAGACCACTGCCCCTTTCACCACACAGCATGATACCAGATGCTGGAGGCTTTATCTTTGACTTCTCAGCCTCTAAGACTGTGCATAATAAATTTCTGTTCATTATAAATTACCCAGTCTCAGGTAATCTGTTACAGCAGCATAAAATGGATGAAACAGGTTGGCTGTCTGCCACATCTGTATACTCCAAAAAGACAGAAAAAAGTGATGACAATGAATATATTCTCAAACTAAAAATAATTATGCATGGGTCTTCATTTCATTTTCTTTTTTATAAAAAAATTTGAGGCTTAATACACTTTTAAAATGTATTTTGTTCAAAATATAGCTGTCATGGTTTTGTACTAGCCCTTAGAGATTAATTCTGAAATGAGAGCTTGAATACAAGAGTGCAGAAATGCAAACTAATTCTATTTCTGACAACAAGAGTATATGATATATATATATTTTAAAGCTTCTTTGTGAGAAACATCTCACATATTTGATAAAATACGAAGCCATAATTTTAGATGTCTGGACATATAATTATATAATGTCAACATTTTCAGGCTCCAAACAATGGCAAAAAATTGAGAAAGAATATCTAGAACAAAAACCTAGATCTTACATACTAAATGGTGAGAAACTATACTCTTTTTCTTCTATAATAAGAACAAAGAAAGATTACAAAAAAAGAGTTAACATAGCAGGCCTAACTTTTATTATTAGATAGGCCATCATACAACTTGGCCTTTAGCTACAGTCTGAGAATTTACATTTTAGAAGTTTTCCACTACTTTTAAACTGACAAACATAATTTACTGAGCCTAAATTGTTTGCATGAAAAATATAATTTATTTTGAACACCTCGTCTCTTTATTTCTGCTAGTCTGGAACTTTGACATGAGCTAGACAGCAGATATGTACACAATCAGACCCCAGTAAAAAACCTGGTAATTTGAAAACTATTGGGTTTCCAGGTAAACACACGTAACTCATATTCTCATAGGTTGGTACTGGAGGAAATAGTGTGCCCACGTGATCCCTCTAAAAGTACTCTCAGAAATTTTTACCTGCTTTCCTCTCTACATAACCCACTGTGATGGCTAACTTTATGAGTCAACCTGATTGGATTAAGGGATGCCCAGTAGCTAGTAAAACATTATTTCTTCCGTCTACTAAGGATTTTATAGAAGAGGTTAGCATTTGAATCAGTTGATAGACTTCAGGACATTCTCTGATCAGTGTGGTTGAGTGTCATCTAATCCATTGAGCACCCTATAATTTGAAAGGTCAGAGGAAAGGAAAATTCTCTGTGTGCCATCACACTTAACTAGTTTTTCTATTTTTAGGAGAGGCAAGCTCTCACTCTGACTCAGACTGGTCTCAAGGCTCCTGAGCTCAAGCAATCCACCTGCCTCAACCTCCCAGAGTGGTAGGATTATAGGTGTGAGCCCCTCACCTCTTGTCTCTTTTTCTCTCTTCTTGATTTGAGAAACTCATATTCTTCTGCCCTTTTAGGTCTTTCCTCTTCAGGAATTATTCCAGCATGCCTCTCTCCCTTAGTGTTAGGCCTTTGCAGTCAGCCTAAATTTCAACATTGGATTTTTTTCATTTTCCAGCTTGAAGAAGGTATTACTCAGTCTTCATAGTCATGTGAGCCAATTCTGTAAATCTCCTATTTATTTGCCTCTATCTATCTATCTATCTATCTATTCTATTGGTTTTATTTTTGGAAAAACTCTAATACAGTCATGACTTCCTCCCTCTGCAGATTTTTGTTCATATACTTTTGGTACAATAAATCAAAATTTTGAGTAATCTTGTATCTTGTGAGTATTCTTGGAGCATTATTGAAAGCAGAAGATGATCTTGAGGATACTTGAAACACTAAAATGTCACCTCATAACTTTTTTTGACATAATACTGGAAGTCCTGTTTAAGGCAAAAAGATAGGAAAGGTCATAAAAGTATGTAATGAGAAGGAAACAGTAAAACTGACTTTGTTCAAAATGACATGATTGTTTATGGACACTATCACAAAAAAACTGATAAAAAAAGTCTGTAACTAATAAATGAATGAAGCAAGATCACAGTATGTAGGCTTAATATGAAATTTAAAAGTTAATTGCTATTCTTGACACAAAGAATAAACAAATGGAATTTAAAAGGAAAAATAAATACCTTTAAAATAACAACAAAAAATTAAATATTTAGGTATAAGTCTAGCGAAATACTTAGAAATAGCATCTTAGTTTATTCAGGCTGTTATAACAAAGTACCATAACTTGAGTGGCTTATAAACAACAGGAATGTATTTTTCAGAGTTCTGGATCCTGGAATTATTACATCAAAGTGATACCAGACAGGTGGGGCCCCAGCCAGTTCAGCTGATCGGGGCTGGAGGACCTGCTGCCTCTCTCTTGGTCGTGTTGGTGACAGCAGCCCGCAGAGGAACCAGCAGGCTGGAGCATAGGCAAGTGGGCAGGGGGTGGGATGGGGGAGGGGCTTCCCTCCCCCAACTGAGGCTCCAGTAGCCAAAGGAATGGACACAAGGGGGGAAGTCACTGGTGATTCCTCCAGTGCATCCCTGATTGGTCCATTTCTAAAACCTGCTCCTGATTGGTCTGTTTTTAGGACCCAAAAGCCCATTGGACAACTGCCCCTATGTAAGCCCCTAAGCAGAGAGCCCAAACATAGACCTCTGCAGACCTCTGAGACAGAGAGAGCAGAAGAGCAAGAGCTGTAACACTTGTACTGCTGATCCTGCTCTGCAAGGAGGTTTGGCTCTTTGTAAGAGCTGTAACACTTGTATTATAAAACCTATCTTACTGCTGATCCTGCTCTGCAAGGATTGGCTCTTTGTGAGAGCTATAACACCTGTTGAATAAAACCTAATAAAACCTAACCTACTGCTGATCCTGTGGTCTGTCACTTCATTCTTCGAACTGCTGAGACCAAGAGCTTGGAAATTCAGTATCAAAAATCCAGTATCAAAAGCACCTGTAGTTTCAGCATATGGTCATAGACTGCTTCCTGGGTCACAGATTATACCTTCTCTTCTTACTGTGTACTCGCACTGTGGAAGGTTCAAGGTCTTCTTTTATGAGGGTTCTGGTCACATGCATGACAACTCTTCTTTCAAGAATTAATTACCTCTCCTAGGCCCCATGTCTAAACACTATCACTTTGGCGCTTAGGTGTTAATTATTAGTTTGAGAGGACATAAACATTCATACCATAGCAAATTCCATAGCAATGCACATAATACAAATCTGATGAATGACATCAAAGAAGATCTAAATAAACAGAGAGATATTCTGTCTATGTTCATGGATTATGGTCAGTGTATTTTAAGATTTCAGTTCTTAGCAAATCAGCTATGAATTCAACATAATACCCTCACAAATCCAAGTAAACCATTTTATAGATACTTTAACGCTGACTCTAAAGTTTATATAAAAAAGCAAGATGTGTATAATAGCAAACACTCTATTGTAGAAGAAGAAATTTATAGGACTCACGCTACTTGATAATAGGCACCCAAAGATATAGGCAAGTAATTTTCAGTAAAGGTGATTCAATCTATAAAGGATTGCCTTTTCAATAAATGGTGCTAGAACAAGTGGTTGTCCATTTAAAAAAAAAAGATAATTCTTGACACAGACTTAACACCCTTCTCAAAAATTTACCCAATTCACAGACTTAACTATAACATAAAAAGCTATAAAACATTTAGAAGATAATGAGATAAAATGTACGTTACCAGGAGTTTGGTAATGCATTTTTATATAAACACCAAAAACACAGTCTATGACAGGAAATGCTGATACCTTAGAGTTTATCACTCTTAAAAACTTCTGCTCTGTGAATGACGTTTGTAAGAAATTAAAAGACAAAACATACATTTTCAAAATACATATCTGACAAAAACTAGTATCCAAAACATATCAAGACCTTTTAAAACTCAAAAATAAGCAACATAAGTCAATTATAAAAGTGGACATAAATCTGGACTGTAGGAGACGACAAGAGCCAGATAACATCCGAGCAAGATGATCTGCAGCTGAGGCGTGGACCTTGGGCCATTCGTCCACAGGAGTTCCTTGTGGAAGAAGAGCCCGTGTCCTGAGCCCATAGTCATTGTTAATTACTCCCCTCACCTGTATCATTCCCTTTCAATAAAAGGCTGGTGCGGAGGTTGTCCAGGGCTACCTGGAAAGTAAGGGCTAGCCTGCCTTCCACAAGCTTGTACTTCTAATCCACCTCTGGCCTGGTTCCTTCCTGCACTGAGACCAGGGCTATAGGAGCCCAACATTTCACAACATTTTGGTGTAGTTGGCAGGATATAGCAGGACACAACAGGACATCAGGGACGCGGACCAAAGGAGACAACACCCGGATGTAGGTGAGGACTTTGGTAGACAGTGGAAGGATGTTCAAAAGGAAACACTGCTCAGGGAAAGTGGGACCTTTGGCCAATTTAGAAATTAAGAAACTGTGCTCAGAATAAGTAAGGTGTCTGATAAAATAAGTAAGACATGGGTAACTTTCTGTTTGGGAAGTCGCGGGAAGTATAAACTGAGGAAGAAAACATGTTCAATTGGTATCTGAAAGCGAGGATAGTGAGGTTCAGTGGGAAACTGGACTTAAGAAAAATTGGGAAGTGAGATCATATGATATGAATGAGCAAGTAATCACTGCTATGACCACTACCACTATGGCTGAACAAATTAAACAATTGGGAGATCAGATAAATAGTCTCACTGTCAGAAATGCTAATTCAGAGCTCCCCGTTTTGCCCTCAGAACCTCCCTAAGTAAACGAACCACTTGTGACCTCTGTTAGAAGGGCGCAATACTGGTGACTGCGTGGGAAAACACTTTGGGGCTTTTTCCGGTTACGGTCACTGATATTCCTCCTGATCTGCAACACCCTCAAGGGGGTCAGCATTTTGACCACCATATGATCACCTTGTCAGTTCTTAAGGATTTGAAACAGGCCGTAGCACAATATGGTATGCAGTCCCCATTTTCCAGAGGTCTGTTGCAGGGGCTTGCACAGGAACAGCGGCTTATTCCCTATGACTGGGATATGATAGCCACAACTGTTCTTGAATCTGGACAGTATTTACAGTTTAAAACCTGGTGGAAGGAGAAGGCTGACCTAATGAGT
>CAUYTI010116511.1:0-11446 GCA_963575145.1 Galago senegalensis
GCCACCAAAGACCCAGAGGCGGACACCTGGAGGGGTGTGTAGCCCTCCCTGTCCGGCATCAATCCCAGTCACTAGCACCAAGGTTTCTGGAAGTGCAGATAGCAGCCTGGGAGACAGCTGGGCGAAGAATGTGCTGACTGAGGGGGGTCTGTCTGCATGCAGAAACTGTGGATCAAGTTTTCCAGGTGAAGGACCGGGATAGAGGTTTGGTCTTGAAAGGGTGTGTGGATGCTGTTCTTGGTTCTTCTCTCCCTGTCTCTGCCGACAATGGGAGGGAGAGTGGACTGGAAACTCAAAATGGTAGAGTGAATGCCACTTCCACTTTTCTGCCTTGGGGGAGGGTATTCTGAGTCTCAACTGGGTTCTTCCAGGGTACTAAACTTCCCTGTTGGCAGCTCTCACTTGTGGAGTGAGATAATAGGTCCTCAGTTTATCGGTGGCCTGTAGGAGACTCGGAGGAGCAGTTGATGTGGAAACAAAGGAAAAGCACACCATTCTTGGGGGAGGGTATGGGTGCTATTCATTTAGGGAGATTTATGTACCTGTGGAGCATCTTCTAGAAGTCTCTCTCTGTCTCAGAAGAGGTGTCCTGCTGGTATCACTCTCCTCCCTCAGCTAGGCTCCCAGTTTTTGACTTTGTTGGTGTTTCTCTGGACTTTATCCTTTCCTCTGAAGAGGAGCTTCTGTCAGAGACTGGTGCCTGTCAGCCATCTTTACCACTCCCCATAGAAAATAAATTTTTGAGAGCATACGTGGGAATTCCTAAATTAGGTCTAATCCAATTAATATCTCCTAATAATTTTTTAAAATCATTGAGAGAATGAAGTGAATCTCTTATAATTTGAATTTTCTGTAGAATAATATTTTGAGCATTTATTTAATATTCTAAATATTCCCATGACACTTGGTTCTGAATTTTATCTTTACATATTTGAAAGCTATATTCTTCAAATTTAATATAAGCTAATTGAAATAATTTCTGTAAAGTATCTGAAATAGGATGAGATAATAATATATCATCCACACAATGCAAACAAATGCTATCTGGAAAATTCTTTCTAATATCTTTTAAAGGCTGATCCACAAACAATTAACACAAGGTGGGGCTGTTTATCATTCCTTGTGGCAAAAAGTTCCAATTATATATTTTGCCAGGTTTTTCATTATTTAAAGCTGAGATTGTGAATTAAAAGCAGCGTCCTTCTGTGGAAAGTTGATTTTTAAAAAGCAATCTTTTGGATCAATAACAATTGGATAATTGGATTGGAGATTTATGGCTACAAAGAGTGCATAGGTTGAATTATAGCACTTATTCATGTTTAGTCAGTCAACATTCTCCATTTATTTGACTTCTTTTTAATTACAAAAACTGGACAGTTCTACTCCCTTGTGGTTGGTTGTATGTGGTTGGCCTGTAATTATTCTTGAACTAACTGATGAAACACTTCATGTTTTAGCAAGAGACCACTGTTGCACCAAAACTGGTTTATCTGTTTTCCATTGCAAAGTGAGGGTGGAGCACTTCTTAGTAACATCTAGAAATAATCTTCTAGCACAGATTACTTTTTCTAAGCTGGTTTTGTCACTTTTTGTTTGAACAACATCAAGCTCTGTCTTTGCAACGAGGCTGCATAGGGTCAAGCCCCATGTTGAGCATGATATTTTTGTAGCTTTAGAAATAGTAGGAATATTAAGCATTGTTGCTCAATGTTTCAGTAAATCTTTTCCCCAGAGGATAATTCCTTGAGTAGCATGAAATACATCCTGAATGTGAATTTTTATCTGTGGTTTGATTTCTAAATTATCTGAATTAGTTTATTGTTCTTTTAAATTTAATTATTGTTCAGGAGAAGGAATTATTGAGGAGGTCTCATGTTCTTTGATTGTGGTCCTCAAGCTAGGCACAATTGCCTTTTTCCCTGGGTCTCATTGAGGTTGTTTGGGGAGGGAGAATATTGCCAACTTTGTCCTTCACAGAGCACCAGTCATTGGTCCAATGTTTTCCTTTGCCACAGCAGGGAATTCAACAGATGGTTTAGTCTAAGTTTTTCCTTTCCTACATTCTTTTCTGACATGACCTGTTTTTCCAATGTTAAAAATCTTAGCCTTCCCTGCATTAGTTTGAAAGGGTGAATGACTATCTGTAGCTTGTAAATTATCTTGAAAAGTGTCAAATCTTATTTCACTGCAAGCATGAACATACTGTTCAATGGTAACATCTTCCTGATTTTTAAGCCCTGCTTGTGCTCATTTACAATCAATGTTTGCATTTTCAAATGCCACTCATAAAAAAAGCATTTTATGAGTCTATTCTCCTGGAATGTAACGTGCAATGGTTGTATGCAAATGAGCAATGTACTGCAAGAAAGGTTCATTATTTCCTTGTAATATTTTAGTGAAAAACTGTTTAATCTCTTTTTTCTCATCAAGATGTTGCCATGCTATAATGCACATGTCTTTTACTTGTTTTAATAGATTTCGTGCATATACAATGGAATATACAGTTTGAATACACAGTCCTGGACTTAAGGTAGTATGGGGTAAAGTTTTCCAGTCCACAGGAATAAGTAAATGGTTTCCACAGTAATAGTTCAGAAGCCCTATGACATTTGAAGAATTAGGATCATATGCATACACTGCATCTCTTATAATTTTTTGAAATTTAATTACTATTTGGATTTGAGAAATACATACTTCTTCATGTCTTTCATTTCACAATACAGAAAAAATTATAGCATCTTCCGGTGCCACCAGGGGTGTTAAGGGCAATATAAAGCTAGACACGGGCATCATACACCAGATTAAAAGTAGTAGAAGAGTCAACTGGATAATGGACTATAGTAATATATTGAGAACTTTTCAGGTCAGGCCAAACTGGTATAAACCAGGAGGTGTTTTGGGAATCCAAGGACCATCCTTCCACTTAAGAGCTTGTTTAGGAGCAGTAGAAGGCAGTATAAGAGTTTAAGGAGGAGCACTAGGAGGAGCATTGTAACAAGAGGGGATTGCAGTAGCGTGACTCCCATCCTTAGAATCTTTCTTTTCTATGGCCTGAACTATGTTTTTCTATATTTTATAATCCTTCATTCAGAATTTTTCTTAATTTTTATATATCTTCAGAGTTTGAGCTGCTAGTAACACACTCACTCTCAAAGTCAATGAGATTTTTATCAATATCCTCGCCTTTCTCAGATTTCTTATCAGAGTCATCAGATGAACTGTGTTTTTTATGGCTTTCATAGATTTATCATAAATTGGCTATTTTTTCTTTTCTTGCTCCAACTGAGGAGAAGAGGATAGGGGAGGCAAGGGGCTTAAGTTTCCCATTTCTGAGCCAGACTGAAATGGTTTCAGAGCATTTCATACATCTTTGTGTAAAATTCACTCCTTTGATCTTTGATGCACTATTTTGAGCATCCTACCCACATTGTAAGTATTCCATACAGCTTTGTGTAAGAAGTCACCCCTTTGATACACTCTCTTTAGTGACATACCCACATTGTTCCATACTTTGTAATTTAATTTTTCCTTCCTTTCAAGAGTAAACCAATAACAGTGTTTAGCAAGCACCTGAAAAAATTCTTTCAGAACCTTACTTTTGACAGTAACTGAGGAAAATAATCAGGTGTTCAGAAAGGAAATATACTGTTATTTCTAAGGATTGAGATCTATTGTTCTTATTAACTCATTGTAAATGCTAGGAGTCCCACATACTCACCATGTGGTCAAAACCTCCTAGTTTCAAAGTCTGGATCCTACCTTAGGTGTGCAGCTGTCAGGAAGGAGACGATCCTGAAGAAGCCAGCCCTGCTGTCCTTGAGATGATGATCCAGCTCGTTGATTCTGCTGTATTCATCAATTGCTCTCTTGGGTTTTTCTAGAGTGTATGATGATGCAGAGTATAGGTTTGCTATTGAAATTAGAACAATATATATAACGATGAGGTCTACAGCCTTTAGATAGCACCTAACAAACTTCTTTATTTCTTCCTAACTTATATAACTGGTGATGTATGTACAGACAATTAGTCAATAATCATACCATTACTTCACTAACATATTGTGAAAAACAAATTAAACTTTTCCTGGTGCTTGCTAGCCTACTGATCAAGTAGTACACATTCTTCTAAGTAATGTACTCTTCTCAAAACTGTAATCATAGTAAAGCACTTTGTCAACTTTGTAATTCACTTATTGATAAATTGAAGAAACTTCTGTGGGGAGAACGCTGCTTGTTTGCCTACTCTTTGTAGCCTCAAGCCATCTGCAAGCAGTAATTTAATCTTGTACAACCAGATGCCAGAGGCCCCTGAGACATACAGATGATGGGTCTCCATGCTTCATCTTCCTGCTGTGCTTCAAGTCAGAGGAATAATAAGTCCTGCATACCAGGGCAAAGGTCATGGGGTACTGACTTAGAGCCTCTGACTTTGTAGAAAAACAAGACTTTCAGTACTGCTCAGTCTCAGAAATAACAGAGTTATTGAACTGTAGACTTTTTGCCTATAGGAGATAGAAACATACATTATTTCTCCCACTCAGTAAAGTTTTGTGGTCCATACAGTTCACAGCAACGTACAAGTCTTGGGTTTAGTGACTTTCTTTTCTCATCCTCCCAAGTAGATGGGACTATAAGTACATGCCAAAACGTCTGGCTATTATTTTTACATTTGACCATGGATTTAGTGTTCAAAATTTTCTCCTAGATTAGATGTCAGCTAGAGAAATTTTTCTCTCATGGGGAAATTTTTTCCTTCAACCCCTATTAGTTAAGACTTCAGGGTGGTGCTGGCCACTCAAAGGAATAAGCAACCAACCCCATATGTCAGCTTTGGCTGGATCAAACCCAGCTCTACAAAAAAAACTATTAAAAAACAAATAAAATGTCAGATTTTATACAACCCTGAGACTTTGGTATCTTATAATATTCTTGTCACTCTACACTGCCCACAGTGAATTCTTGACTGAGTCAGGTTTTATTCTGCACACTAAAATACTCAGATTGTAGACTTCACCCCTTCTGTTGCACTTTTCAATCCTGACCAATAGTCTCTTGCTTCAAGTCCCTAACTCTCACTCTGTTTTACAGACTGGATTGTTTATGAACTTAGCCTTACACACAATGACATCCAAATATTCAGTTGAATAATAATCCAAGTGATCCTACTGCCTGAGATGGAATTATAGGTAAGGGATTTAACACTTGACTACCCTTTCTATTTCAGTAGAAACCCAGTGGGAGACCAGGGCTGAAGTTGTCTCTCTGTAGCTCACTGATGTCTGTAACAGAGGAGCTCAGGATGTCTGCCCACTTTGACTACCCAGAACATCGAAATATTTTAATCATACATGGAAGATGTCATTGAGTTCTACTTAAGAAATGAGCTTATCAGGGTCTTTCAGGATTTTCCAATTCTCAGATCTTGGTGACATATAAGGAGTATGTCAGGACTGTTTGATATTGATACTGAAAAAGTAGCACCACAGCCAGCTCAGCCGAGCAGGGCCTGGGGAAGGGACTTGCCTCCTTCTCTTGGTGACAGCAGCCGGCAAGGTAACCGGCAGGCTGGAGCAAGCAAGGGAGATTTCTTCCCCCAGAGGCACTAGTAGAGTGGCACTAGAGGACCTGTCAATCAAGGAAAAACTTGTGCCCATCCCTGATTGGTACATTTTCAATCCTGCTCCTGATTGGTCCATTTTATAGACCAATCACAGCTAAGTCATTACACCTATATAAGACCCTAAGCAGAAAGCCTGGGGCAGATTTTCACAGACCTTCAAGAAAGATAGAGCAGAAGAACAAAACTTCAACAGACCATCTCAGACCATCCAGAAGAAGCAGCGAGAGCTGTGGCACTTCTAGTGCTGATCCTTTCCTACAAAGAGCCAAGCCTCTTTGTAGGAGTTGTAACACTTCTACCACTGATCTGGCTCTAAAAGGGGCTTGGTTCTTTGCTGATCTCTGCCCTGTAAAGAGACTTGGTCCTTTGTAAGAGCTGTAGCTGTAGCACTTTTGCTATTGATCCTGCCCCACAAAGAGGCTTGGCCCTTTGCTGATCCTACCCTACAAAGAGGCTTGGTCCTTTGTAAGAGCTGTCTCCTGCTCTAGAAAGAGGCTTGGCTCTTTGTAAGAGTTGTTTTCATAACAGTTGTAACACTTGTATCCTGCCCTGCAATGAGATTTGGTTCTTTGAGCTGTAAATAAAACCTCACTGTTCATTTTATGGTCCGTCGATTCATTCATAAAATCGTTGAGACCAAGAGCCTGGAAATCCAGTGTTAAAAATCTGGTATCAATATATTGATGGTGGAAAATCACCACCACTAGGCATGGATCTCTTTTATCTTTACCAGGTTTCATTAGTTATTATGTGTGTGATCCAACATAACTATTCAAAGTGCATTGTGGTCAAGAAGGCAAAAGTTTAAACAAACCTAGCATGGAATTAAGAATTGTTGGAAATTTAAAGATAGGCTGATATTTCCTGTGATCATCATAAATAACTGCAGATATTAATAACACTAATGGACACAGTGCCTCTTCAGAGTTAGAGAGTAAAACTTAGGTGAGAAACCTAACATCCGAAACAAACCTATTCTTGAGAAAGAAGTCAAACATTATGTAAAAGTCGAAATGAGACTTGTGTGACGTACTATTTAAGTCTGTCAAATCATTGTGACAAAATTGGGCTAGATTTCTATTTTTCCAACAGAATAGGGCAGCACTACATGTAAACCACACTCTTCCATTTGATTAGAAACCAGTGCCTTTAAAGCAAAGGATAGGTTGTTAAATCTCCTGACCATGTTTACAACACAAAATTTAGGAAGAAGGAATTGAGTTTGGAGAAAAGAATCCCACATTTTATAATATTTTGAACCCAACAACAAACCTGGATAGCAAATATACATGTTTTGCAGTAATAAGATTAAGCTTAAAGTTGGTAACCCAGTGTAACAACCATTGTTATGTCATCCATGGTGACCATGTAGTGACTTCAAGTGACTTCATCCTAAACTTGATCTAGGCTTCTGATCAAAGACGCTCACTGAAATTTTCAGCTGCTGCTTGTGTTTGATCCAGTAGATTTATTAGCTATCCACAAACAGAGAGAAGTGTTCTTCCAGGTGTGCCCTATTGATTACATTAACTACTGAGATTCCAGTCACTAGGCTGATATAGCAGTTGATATTTTGTAGAACAATGAGACGCCATCTGCATACTAGATGGTAGAACTTCATTGAGACACTTAATTAAGAAGCTATTTGTTCCTTTTGTGTGTGTGAAAGAGTTTTTCTTTGTAACTCTCAGTAGAGTGTTGTGCCATCACAGCACCCAGGAACCTCCATCTCCTAAGCTCAAGGGATTCTTTTGCCTCAGCCTCCATGGTCAGACATCACTTGAGACATTGAAAATGTGGTATATTTTAAATGATGTTTTGTCGGCTGGGGTGGTTCTTCATGCCTCTCGTTTTGTCAATTTCGGAGGCCTAGTCAGTTGGATTGTCTGAGCTTCTAAATTGGAGACCAGACTCATGACAAGTGATAAACCCATATCAGAAGAATAAAAAATGGCCAGATGTTATGCATGTACTTGGCATGCTAGCTGAAGGAATGGTTTCACTTGAGAACACTTGAAGTTTGCTGTGAGCTATGATACCAGAGTACTTTACAAAATTTACAAAACAAGACTCTGTCTTCATTAATAAATGGGAAAGCCATTTGTATTTGAGTTACTCCTCCATTTTACTTAATTTTTTTCATAGAGACAGAAACTTACTTTATTTATCACATTCAGTAAATTCTATGGCATTTACAGATAACAGGAACTTCCAACTCCTCAGCTTAGATTATTTTCTTCTCTCAGTCTCCCGAGTGCCTGAAACTACAGGTACATGCCACAATGCCTGGCTATTATTTTTACTTTTGACAATAGATCAAGTGTTGAAAATTATCCCCTAGATTAGATGTCCACTAGAGAAATTATTCTCTCATAGAGAAATTATTTTCCTAAAATGCCTATATGTCAAGATTTCAGATTTTTCACAACTCTGAACTTTGTTATCTTAGATTCTTATAGTCACTCTAAACTGTCTCACCATCAAATCTGGACTCAAATCAGGATTCTTTATGCACACTAAATATCCAGATTCTACACTTGATCTGTTGCACTTTTCAATCTTTACCAATATTCTCTTGCCCCCATCAGTCCAAGACCATGTTGATTGCAGCCCAATTACATAATTTCTAGTTCATGGAATAAACCCAAGTGTCAATTGACCCCAAAATGGATAAATAAATTATCGTATATGTACATGATGGAATACTATGCAGCCATAAACAAAGATTGAGACTTTACCTCCTTCATCTTTACATGGAAAGAGATGGAAAATATTCTTCTTACCAAAGTATGCCAAGAATGGAAGAAAAAGTATCCAATGTACTCATACCTAAGCTATAACCAACTTTTAGCCTAAGAATATGGGGAAAGAGGAGGGGAAGGGGAGGGGAAGAAAAGGATGTGTGGAGTGAGAGTAATTGGTGGGATGATGCCTATGGTTCATCTTTAAGGGGACATGTGAAAAAAAGAGTACATGTGAAACTTTCTAAATGTAGAATATAAACATATTAACACAATAACTCGGAAAATGACATGAAAGTTATGTTAACAAGTTAGATGAAGGTATTTCAAATAGTATATAGAATCAGTACCCTGTTACCCATGATATTATTAATGTACAGAGCTATGATTTAATTAAAGAAATACCAGAGACCAGACAACTCTTCAGGATCCCTACCCATTAGATCAAATGGGAGTTTCCTAAGGAACCAACAACAAATGAAATTGTCCTGAATCATCCATTGTTCCATCTTCCACATAAGTAACAAAAAAAAATATTCTCCATTGTGTATTCCTATATTCCATCTGTCTACTAACCTTTCCTCATAATTTTCCTCTTAGAAACTGTACTTAGGAATTTTTTTTCTTTCTTTGTTTTTTCTTTCTTTCTTTCTCCCTCCCTCCCTCCCTTCCTTCCTTCCTTCCTTCCTTCCTTCCTTCCTTCCTTCCTTCCTTCCTTTCTCTCTCTCTCTCTTTCTCTCTCTCTCTCTTTCTTTCTTTTTTTCCTTTTCATGAGACCAACTTTCACACTGTTCCCTAGGCCAGATGGTCCATGACCTCAGCCTTGCTCACAATGACATCCAATTCTTCAGTTGAAGTGATCCTACTGTATCAGCCTCTTGAGTACCTGGAAATATAGGTAAGATATATAACACTTGACTACACTCTCTAGTTGAGTAGACACCCTGTGGGAGATCAGGGTTGAGGTTGTCTTTCTTTGCTCAACTTGGTATAACATGGGAACTCAGGGGATCTTCCCAATTTGGCAGCCAGGAGCATCAAAATTTTGTAGTCATGTGTGTTATAAGTCATTGAGTTCTACTTAAGAAATAAGCTTATAGGGTTTTTGAGGATTATTCAATCCTCAGGCTTCAATGACACATAGGGAGTATGTTAAGACTGTTTCACATATCCGTGGTGGAAGATAAACACAACTTTGAACAGATTTCATTTATCCTTAACAGGATTCATTGGTTATTGTGTATTATACCTATGACTCAACATAACTCTTCAACATATATTATGGCCAAGATGCCAAAACCTTAGACACACCTAGCATGGAATTCAGGATTGTTGGAAATATAGGCTGATATTTCCTATGTTCATCCTACATAACTTCAGTAATGTCGTACATTACTGTACACAGTGCTCTCAGATTTTGAGAAAGAGCCCTCAGTCACACACCCACTGTCAGAAACAAGCCTATTCTAGAGAAAGAAGTCAAAAATCATGAAAAGTAGAACTTGGAATATTGTGATGTACCATTTAAGTATGTCAAGTGCTTGTCCAATCATTAAGCTCTATTTCTTGTTCTATAACATCCCAGGGAAGCAGTAGATAGACATCACACTCTTCATTTGATTACAAATCCATCACATGAAAAGGAAAGTGTGGATTTCTCTATCCCTTGGCGATGGTTACAAAGCAAAATAGAGGAAGCAGTAATTGAGTGTGGAGAAAAGAACCTTAAGCTTCATAACAGTTTGAACTGAACAACAAACACATACAACAACTATGCCTGCTTAGCAAAAATAAGATTAAGCTTAAGGTTGGTAACACGCGGCAATCCTCATGGTGATTTCATCCATGGTAACTATGTAGTGACTTCATCCTGGTATATAGTGGGATCCAGGTTTCTACTCAAATATACTTAGTAGAATTTTCTGCTCACTTCATCATTTGTCCTTCACATGTTTGATCCCGGACATTTCTCAGCCCTCCTTCCATAGACAGAGAAGTGACCTCCCATTTTTGCCTTTTTAATTACATTAACCACTGAGATTCCGGTGACTAGGCTGACACAAGAGTTGAGAATCTGTT
This sequence comes from Galago senegalensis, assembly GCA_963575145.1. Taxonomy (NCBI): domain Eukaryota; kingdom Metazoa; phylum Chordata; class Mammalia; order Primates; family Galagidae; genus Galago; species Galago senegalensis. Next base: position 10,441 of record CAUYTI010116511.1, read on the forward strand.
CACCAGTGAGACTCAAGCTGCATTTCAGATGGTACAACTGCATAGAGAAACTTTATAATGATGCACTTTTTTTTTTTTTTTTTTTTGAGGGAGATAGTTTCAGTTTGTCACTCATGGTAGGGTGCTGTGTCATCGTAACTCCCAGAAAACTGCATCTCCTGGGCTCAGGCTTTTTTTTTTTTTTTTAACCTCAGACTCATCAGTAGCATTAGCTACAGGCACCCTCTTCATGGCCGAATTATTTTTTTGTTGCAAATTGTTTGGGACCATTTTTGAACTCACCACTTTCATGTTAGCCACCACTTTAGACATCAAAGATGGAATATTTTTGAAACTGGGTTATATGGCAAAGCATGGTCCTTCATGCCTCTAATATTGGCAATTTGGGACAACCAGTTAGTTGGATTGTCTACGCTTCTGAGTTGGAGACCAGCCTCAGCACTAGTGAAATACTCATCTCAGAAGAAGAAAAAATGGTGAAACTCCTACACTGCTGGTGGGAATGGAAACTAATACATTCCTTTTTGGAAAGACATCTGGAGAACACTTAGAGAACTAAAAATAGACCTGCCATTCGACCCTGCAATTTCTTTGTTGGGTATATTCCCAGATGACCAAAAATCACATTATAACAAACACATTTGTATAAGAATGTTTATTGCAGCCCAATTTATAATCGCCAGGTCATGGAAGAAGCCCAAGTGCCCATCAATCCACAAATGGATCAATAAACTGTGGTATATGTACACCATGGAATACTATGTAGCCATTAAGAAGGATGGAGACTTTACATCCTTAATGTTCAAATGGATGGAGCTGGAGAATGTTCTTCTGAGCAAAGTATCACAAGAATGGAGGAAAAATTATCCAATGTACACATCCCTATTATGAGACTAATTTATACCTTTTATATGAAAGCTATAACCAAATAGCCTAAGAATATGGGAAGGGGGGAGGGAGAAGGGAGGGGAAAAGGGAGGAGGGAGGGGGTTTGGAGGGATCACTT
>CAUYTI010116514.1:0-26767 GCA_963575145.1 Galago senegalensis
ATCTCTTGGCATGTCTGGAAAGTTCTCTTTCATAGTTTCATGAAGAGCCTCTGTATTTTGTGAAGCAACTTCATCGCCTTCTGGGATTCCCAGAAGGCGAATATTGGTTTTCTTTGAATTATCTGAGAGCTCTCTGAGAGTGACATCCATTTTTACTCTCCATTTCTTTTGATCTTTATGTTCCTGGGCTTCTTCAAAAGGTTTGTCTTCAGAATCAGAGATCCTTTCTTCTGCATGTTCCACTCTATTATGGAGGGATTCCACTGTGTCTTTCAGACCCTTGAGGGCTTCAACCTCTTGTCTCAGTGTTTCAAAATCTTTGATCATTTTATCTTTGAAATTGTTGAATTCTTGACACTTCTTTTGAATGACTTCTTGAGATATCTTTTGAATAATTTCTTGAGAGATCTTTTGAATCATTTCTTGAACTTCTACTTCCTTCCTTTCTTCCATTCTGTTAATCTTATTTGCTATCCATGTTCTGAACTCGATTTCTGACATTTCAGTCATTTGCTTGTGGATGGGGTCTTCAAGTACGTCTGCCCCATTTTTCCTTGGGGGAGTTGATCTATTCAGTTTATTCGAGTTGCCAGAGTTTTTCCACTGATTCCACCCCATTTTGAGTTTACCTTGTTTTGAGGCCTTATCAGAAATGTTCAGTTGGTGGCTTCTTCTGATTTCCCAGAGAGAGAGGCAGAGTGTGTCTGTTGTCTACTCCCAGTTCTTGAGTGCTGGGGCAACTGGGGTGCAGTGGAACAGCAGCAGCTGCACGGGAGTGTGCGTGGCTGGATTAAACCTCATTCAGCCTACTGGGGCAACCAGGGGCAGGAGACTGGCAGTAGCCAGATCAGTCCTAGTTCAGCACCCTGGAGCAGCCAGGGGGTGGGGGGATGGCAGCGGTAGTTAGGGTATGCAAGCAACCAGATCTGTCTTGGTTCGGCCCCACCAGAGTAGCTGGGGGGAGTGGAGGACTCCTTCACCATGGTCTGTTGGACGCATGTGGCACTAGCAAGCCGATCTATTTCCTCCCAGCCTGGGAGCCCAGAGTGGGGAAATCCTTCACCTCCATCTGTGGGACACACATGGCTCTAACAAACAGTTCTTGGCCTGCCCAGAGCACTAGACTCCTCCACTGCCTCCTGCAGGGCGTGCGTGGCTCTAGCAAGCAATTCTGGGCCCACCCAGCACAGATGCCTGCAGCAGGGAACTCCTCCACTGGCCCCCATGGGGTGTGCACGTCTCTAGAAGGCTATTTGGGGTCTGCCTGGAACAGAGGACTCCTTGGCCACTGCCAGCGGGACACCCGTGGCACTATCTGTCAGCGGGACACCCGTGGCACTATCAAGCAGTTCTGGTCCCACAGAGAGCCCTGGAGCGTGGATCTCCTCAGTTGCCTGTGGGGTGCACGGCTCTAGCAAGCAGTTCTGGGCCCTCCCAAAGTGGGGGACTCGTCCACTGCCACCCACGGGGGTGTGCAGAGCTCTAGCAAGTGATTCTGTGCCTGCCCGGAGCAGGGGAAGTCCTCTGCTGCCACCTGCCACCAGCAGGAGATGTGCGGCCCTGGCAAGCAGTTGTGCACCTGCCCAGAGCCCTGGAGCAGGGATCTACTCTACTGTCCGTGGGGCATGCAGCTCTAGTACGCAGTTCTGGGTCCTTCCAGAGTGGGGGAGTTGTCCGCCACCACCCTCAGGGGTGTGCAAGGCTCTAGCAAGTACTTCTGTGGCTGCCTGGAGCAGGGAAACTCCTCTCCAGCCACCCCCCCGCCCAAGGGAGGCTTGCAGCTCTAGCAATCAGTTCTGGACCTGCCCTGAGCCCTGGGGCGGGGTTTCTCTCTGCTGCCCGTGGGGTGCACAGCTCTAGCAATCAGTTCTGGGTCCTCCCAGAGTGGGGGACTTGTCCACTGCCACCTGCGGGGGTGCTCTAGGCTCTAGCAAGTACTTCTGTGGCTGCCTGGAGCAGGGGAACTCCTTTCTGGCCACCCGCCACCCGTGGGAGGCTTGTGGCTCTAGCAACCGGTTCTGGACCTGCCCAGAGCCCTGGGGCGGGGTTCTTCTCTGCTGCCCGTGGGGTGCACAGCTCTAGCAATCAGTTCTGGGTCCTCCCAGAGTGAGAGACTCGTCCTCTGCCACCCACGGGGGTGTGCAAGGCTCTACCAAGTTGCTCTGTGTTTTCCCAGCACAGAGGGCTTTTCTGTGGCCACCAGCCACCCGCGGGAGGCGAGCAGCTCTAGCAAGCAGTTCTGGGGCCCGCCTTGGACCTGTATTTTATGTTCTAAAATGATCTTCGTTGGATTTACAGCTTGCCGAACTTCTTTCTGGGCTCAGCTTCCCATCTTTGGCTTCATAGATTCTGATTCCAACCAGTTTTTCTTCCTTTGCTCAGGAGCCTCTGACCAGGGTTGCTACCAGTCAGCCATCTTCCCAGAATCCTATACTGTCTTGATTATAGTAGTTTTATGGTGCATCTTGAAAGTCAGACAGTTTAAGTGCTTAAGTTTGTACTTTGTTAAAAATGTCATTTTATATATTCTAGGACCATTAAGGTTCCAGAGTTTCCATGTCCACTATGGAAATACCATGATTCCAGCACCTGCACATGCTCACTAACCTGGAATCTTTCTGAGACTGATTGTTCAAGAGTTTTTACAAAAATTTTATTATGTAGGTGTGATTGGTCAAATTACTGGATATTGGTGATTGAACTCAATCATCACTCTGACCATCCTTCAAAGTCAGAAGTTGGGAGTAAAGCTGAAATTTCAAGTCCTCTTCTATTTTATTTTCCCTATTTTTTCCACATATTTTTATTTTTCTCTTACTGATATTTACAAAAACTATAGTTAGTAAATCTTTCCTATTTCCCTCACAAATCTTTACCAATTTAAACATTTGTATTTAAAATTTTAAATAGAACTGAAAGTTTGTTTTTGTAACTTCTCTCTGCCCATCTTGGGTTTATTGATGGGATTGAACCCTGCAATGAAACATTAATGAGAGAAAATCGAACAGAAGTTTATTAAAATGTATGTTTCACATATACATGGGAAGTGCTCAGGGAATGAATAATTCTCCAAGGGGTGACCTACACCTCCAGCTTATGTAGTATCTGCAAAAAAGATTAGTAGATTTTTAGAGATGTGCCAAGACAGAGAAAAATTCTCTGGGAGTAACAAACTGAGAAGGCAAATACAGGCTAGTTAATAGAGCTTGTCCTCTGGTGCCACCTCCTGGTTGTTAAAGCAGTCTAACATTTTCTTCTGTAGTTGACCTTTGTCCTTCCTGGTGTGGAGGGAAAGAAGACACTTTCGCCTCTGCAAATCTATGTCCTGCTTCTAGGCCAGGACATGCAAATCATAACTTTGTGTTTGCAGGCTAAGTCCAGCTCCTAAAATTAGCCTGTTCATTTCACTCTAATAATGTTGATTACAAGTTTACAGGTACAAGATAGAGACAAGATCAAACATTCTTCCACCTACCCAGGAACACCTTGTAATTGATGATTCCTTTACTCCATTTTCCTCCTCTAACATCAGCCTCATCTTATGTAAAATATATAATGTAGCCATTTGTCTCCCTGCCCACTCCAATTGCTCTTTTTCTTTCTGTATGTATGTCCTATCCATCTTCAATATTGACATTCCCAGATTCCCCTTCAGAAAAAACAGTTACAGATTTTGGTTTGTGTTTTTGCTGAGCATTTCCTCGCACTTCGGCCTAACTTCTCCAGTGATTTAAATCTTTGCCTGAGTTGCTTATTTTGAGTTGTAACTAGAGAAGATGAAGTCTGAATTGAGGTTTGAAAAATGTCGTGCAAGTGACACCAGGTTCTAACTAGTAATCTTATTTGTATGCTGAAAACTGTGAATTTCTTACTAAATAATAAAAGCAGAGAGACGAAAATATCTGCCTCCAGACATTTTTTTCCCTAAGTGATTTTTGCCTAACTGTACACTGGTAAACACAGGACTTAATTGCTTCCTTGGGATCCTTTGCCCCGGTGACCTTAACCGAATAAACACACCATATAGTCCTCTTTGTGATTTCCTCATTCGTTATTTTGGAGGAAAAGAAGATTTTATCCTTTTATGATCATAAGTATTTGGTCTTTCCTGGTATTTGTTTTTTGATCTCAGGTAAAAGATAATCAGCATTATGCCAATAATGCCCATATTTCTTTCCATGAGTGTGTGCCCATAAATCGCATGGCAAAACACTCTATAGAGAGTAAGCCAATTGCTTACTTATTCTTCATTTACAATAAATAAATACTTTTTAAATTATATAAAATATTCTGTTATTAATCAGATTAAAACAATAAATAGTTGATTGCTTTTTAGTATTTTACTAAACAAATGTTTCTTTTATGTGAATTAGTTAAATACCTAATCTGCATAGAGATTAAAAACTACTGATTTATCTATAGACTAAATTTTCAGGAAGTATAAATCATTTAAAAAATATTGTTAAGAGGGCAGTGCCTGTGGCTCAAAGGAGTAGGGCACTGGCCCCATATGCTGGAGGTGGTGGGTTCAAACCCAGCCCCAGCCAAAAACTGAAAAAAATATATATATATGTGTATATATATATGCGTGTGTGTGTGTGTGTGTGTGTGTGTGTGTAGTTAAGAAAGTAAAATATGGGCTCAGCACCTGTAGCTCAGTGGCTAGGGTACCAGCCACATACACCAGAGCTGGTGGGTTCGAATCCAGCCTGGACCTACCAAACAACAACAACTACAACCAAAAAATAGCTGGGTGCTGTGGTGAGCACCTGTAGTCCTAGCTACTTGGGAAGCTGAGGCAAGAGAATTGCTTAAGCCCAAGAGTTTGGGGTTGCTGTGAGCTGCAATGCCATGGCACTTTACCCAAGGTGACATTGTGAGACTCTGTCTCAAAAAAAAAAAAAAAAGAAAAAGAAAGTAAAATACAGATACAGATGTGTTCATTGTGAACATAATAATATAACTAATTTTTAGAGTCACCAATTATGTTTATATTCTCCTTCTTATTCTATATTATAATCTTATTTAAGAAATCCCCTTGGCAATAAGAAACCATAGATGGAACCTTCTGACAAAGCTACAAATGTGATGTGACATCTTTATGTCCCTTACCTAGATTCAGAATGAAAATCTCTGTAGGTAAGTAATGGCTTTCAAAATATCTAGATTAACAAGTGACATTCACTAAGAGCTGTTTTAATGTTAACATGATGTTGAGCAAGAATACTGAGAGGATTTTTATTTTTTGAATTAATTAAGTGTAGGAAAGTGTGAGATTGAAGGTGAAGGTCAAGATGGGCGTATGTGTGTGTGTGTTTGTATATAGCTGTGAATTGTCTGATTAGAGATAATGGTTGATGCTGCTATGTATAAGATTAGTAGGAAGAATTTTATAGAAAAAGCAAAGAGGGGCACTGGCCAGATACACCAAGACTGGCAAGTTCAAATCTGGCCCAGGCCATCTAAACAACAATGACAACTGCAACAAAAAAATAACCAGGTGTTGTGGTAAGGTGCCTGTAGTCCCACCTACTAGGGAGGCTAAGGCAAAAGAATCGCTTAAGCCCAAGAGTTTGAGGTTGCTGTGAGCTGTGACAACAGAGCACTCTACTGAGGGTGACATAATGAGACTGTCTCAAAAAAAAAAAAAAAAGAGAGAGAAAGAAAGAAAAGAAAAGGAAAGAAAAAAAAAGCAAAGGGGATGAAAATTGGAAAACATGCATATTTAGGGAAGAAATAATGGGCATTGATAACTAGTTTTTAGTTAATTATTCAATCAGCTCACATTTCTATAGAATTTCTGTTTCATATGCAGGACTTGATTATGGGGCATTGGAAACACATTGATTGCTCTTTCCTTCCAGATGTGTCTAATGCATATGGTGAAACTAACAGGAATATATGTAAATATTCAATATACAATATAGCCTCTATGAGATAAATGCAAAATAACTGGTAAAGACAAAACAAAAAAATAGATGCCTACAGAGCAAACCACCCATTAAAACAATTTTTAATTTAAATCTTTTCGTGAACTGAGAAGCTTCCACAGATTTTGATCTGAGAATTGTGATAAAAGCCATGTTTCAATGTATTATTAGGATCTATGTCACTGTGATGGTCCTGGGACAGGATTACTAGAGATAGATGTGATAGGTAAGATCTGTCACATGATCTGAATATGATTCTGAATTTTCAATCAAGCTATGTGAAAATGTGGGATTTACTATTGTTAAGGGAGGCATCACTTAATGTTCCATGGTGGCTGCCTAGGCTCACTGTTAGACACGTTGAAATACAGGAGGTATTGTAAGACACATAAGATGCATACACACTGGCCTATGGTTTTAAAGTCATAACTGACAAAACCAGTTGAAGAGCTATGGTATCATAAATAATTAGCATATTGAAGTGAGATGATCAGGTAAAAGAATAGATAAAGATAAAGCTTCCAAAGTGAAGGAAGAGCAAAGCATGCTTTGAAGTTCATGATGAAGAAATTTTAAGGAATAAAACATGATAATTAACGCACTTCATTGCTCAGAGTAAATAAGAAGAATGGAATTGAGGTAAGTTTACCGATTAACTGTTAAAGAATAATTTCTAAGCTTTACATGTTCTTTTTCATCAAGCTAAAAGCACAGAAAACAGATTTAGAATACCAAGTAAAGAAAAAGTGGTTACGAATAGACTGTGTCCATAAATGCATTAGTGAGGAAATGCGATGCTGTGAGAAGAAGGGTACCTTGAGTGTAATCCCACACAGCACAAAAATCTTTCAGGTTATATGTGATATTGAAGCTGGGTAATTTGATGGTCTCATTTAGGACATAATAGCAGGCAGTACAGAGTATAGCAAAGACAAATTAATTCTAATAATATTGCCAGTTTTCAAGATAAAAGAGAGATATGCATATTTGAAGGCAGAGATTATGAAATGGAAAAGAAGTAAAGGTTCTAGATGCTATAAATACACAAAATAAGTGAAAATCCTGGGAAAGACAAGATAAAGACATTAATGTGGGTATAGCAGAGGAGTGAAGATTTACAATGGAAGCGATTGTTTATAGTTCAAATGAGCTCTTGTTGTATCTTCCAGATTGACTCTCAGGAAAGATGATGAAGGTCTAAATTTGTGCTCAACCTCACATATCTGCCATTCAAATATAGAAGCTATGTAATGAAAGATAATCATCATTCCAACATCAGCTCCTTCTCCATCTTAGAAGCTATGTAATGAAAGATAATCATCATTCCAACATCAGCTCCTTTGGGGGATTTTTCTTGCTGGGTTTCTCTGAGCAGCCTCTGCTAGAGATGGCACTCTTTGTTATCATTGTGATCTTCTACTTGCTAACCCTGTTTGGCAATATGGCCATTATTATTTTGGCACGTCTGGATCCCCAGCTCCATACACCAATGTACCTCTTCCTCAGCCACTTGTCTTTAATGGACCTCTGCTACACTGCCAGCACAGTGCCCCAGCTACTGTTCAATTTGCAAGGCCCAGAGAAGACAATAACTTATGGTGGCTGTGTCGGCCAACTCTATGTGTCCTTGGCAATGGGTTCCACAGAATGCATCCTTCTTGCTGTCATGGCCATTGATCGTTATGTTGCTGTATGTAGGCCTTTGCACTACACTACTCTCATGCATCCACGCATCTGTTTGCAGCTGGTGGCTGTGACGTGGCTGGCTGGCTTAGCCAACTCATTGGTGCAGACTGTGCTCATCACACGGGTTCCCCTTTGTGGAAGAAGTGTCATAGACCATGTCTTTTGTGAAGTGCCAGTTCTCCTCAAACTCGCTTGTGTAGATACCACCTTCAATAGGATGGAGCTCTTCCTGGTCAGTGCATTTTTACTATTGGTACCCCTCACTCTCATTCTTATTTCCTACATCTGCATTTCACAGGCCGTGTGGAAGATCAGGTCATCTAAAGGATGTCAAAAGGCTCTGGGGACTTGTTCTTCCCACTTGGTGGTGGTTTTTCTCTTCTATGGAACAGCTATGGCCACATATTTGCAACCCTCTTCAGGTACCTCCCAGGACCAGAACAAGTTCATGGCCTTACTTTATGGAATTGTCACTCCAACTCTAAATCCTTTCATATACACATTACGTAATAAAGATATGAAAGGGGCCCTGTGGAAGATGATGGGGAGAGGGTAAATAAAAGGGAGAAGTTTGAAGAGATGATGGAAATTGATGAATGGAGAATTGTTTAATGGAAGCAAACTATGGGATGCTTTCATCACCCTAGGTAGAGTGCCATGGCCTCACAGCAACCTCAAACTCTTAGGTTCAAGTGATCCTCTTGCCTCAGCCTCCTGAGTAACTGGGACTACACATGCCTACCACAGTACCTGGCTAGATTTTTTATTTTTTAGTAGAGACAGTGTCTCACTCTTGCTCAGTCAGGCTGATCTCAAACTCATGAACTCAAGCATTTTACCCACCTCGGCCTCCTACAGTGCTAGGATTACAGGTGTTAGCCACTGCACCCAGCCCATGGGATACTTTTAATTCCAAAGGGAAAAAAAAGATAATGTCTCTTTTATCTCTGAGTAGCCTAGTCTTATTTGCAAGGACTATATAAAAGAGGTTGATTGAATTTCACTTATTTTGATTCTACCAACAGATAGCTAGGTACATAACAATGATCAACTCATTGTTTGCTTATTGCCAGTAGATGAACAAAAATGCTGATGTGGCTCGGCACCTATAGCTCAACCGGCTGAGGCACCAGCCACGTACACCTAAGGTGGTGGGTTCGAATCCCCAGCCCGGACCCGCCAAACACCAATGATAGCTGCAACCAAAAAATAGCTGGGCGTTGTGGCGGGCGCCTGTGGTCCCAGCTACTTGGGAGGCGGAGGCAAGAGACTCGCATGAGCCCAGGAGTAGGAGGTTGCTGTGAGCTGTAATGCCACGGCACTCTACCCAGGGGGACAGCTTGAGGCTCTGTCTCAAAAAAAAAAAAAAAAATTCTGATGTAAACAGCCACCCTATACTACAGGAGGTTATTGGGAAGGTAGAGTTAGATAAAAGTAGTGTTTTATAATCTGCAAAGGAAAATACTGCATAAACAATTTTCACATACAATTTTGGCAAGATTCCCCAAGTTGTGAGGCATTTTAGAGACTATCTGGCTTATTACATCCAGTAGGAGAATCCCCATGCAATACTGCAATACTGTACAGCAGTCATTCTAATACATTTGAACAGTCCCATAACAAAGCCACCTATTTTCCCCAAGGTAAATATTTCACATTTGAACAGATATGTTTATTAGAGTTTCTTTCTTAAAATAAGCTGGAAATCTGGCTATTTATTATTTCAACCTTGTCAGTTTGGGCTTTGACCTAAATATTTTCAACATATGAAATAGATTGGCTCAGCGTCTGTGGCTCAAGTGACTCAGGTGCTAGCTACATACACCAGAGCTGGCAGGTTTGAATCTAGCCCAGACCCACCAAACAACAATGATGACTGCAACCAAAAAATAGCCAGGCATTGTGGTGGGTGCCTGTAGTCCCAGCTATTTGGAAGGTGAAGGCAGGGGATTCGCTTGAGCCCAGGAATTGGAGATTGCTGTGAGCTGTGATGTCATAGCACTCTACCCAAGGTGACAGCTTGAGACTCTGTCTCAAAGAAAAAAAAAAAAAAGATTACCATGTATAACTTCTCTGAATTAATACATACTTCTTCAAACTAATTTTTAAGTAACATGATATTAACTATCCACAAAATCCTGGTATTTTTCTGAATTTAATTATAATTTTTTAAACTAGATTTCACAAATTAATTTTGTTGATCAAGTTGATTTATATGGAATGTAATGAATTTGGCTAGATTTCTTTTAAATTTCATGAATATCTTTTGCTAAAAACCACCCTTATTTTAGAATCAGGAGATTACTTTCCAATTAATTACCACAGGCATTCCCTCTCTGATTGTGTAGAAAGGAAATGGCCATTGTCTTATTGATGAGTAATAAGAGTCTGCATCTTAGGGAAATAAGCAGTGGTCATTATGAGTTACATTCCCACTGCATTGCAGTAGTACTATTAAGACCATTCATAGCTCAGAAGACTCCTCATGCCACTGCAGACACAGTCATCATTTTCCCACCCAGTATTCTTTACTCAGTATGAAAATTATTATATTACGTCCATGTAAAATTGACAAAAAAAAAAAGAAAAACAATAAATATATGAATGTTGGTGTTTCCTTCCTCTGCTTGGTTTTTTCTACCATAACTGTATCTCTATTCCTCTTCTTTCTCATGTTTCATATCAAAATCAGTCACCAAGTCCCATGGATGTTCCTTCCTAATACTAAGAAACTATTAAAAACTATGCTTAAAATGATTAGGAACAGAGAGTAAGTAAAGAATGAAAAGTGTAAAGAATACACAGTGCTCTCCAAAATAAATTCAAATGAAACTTCTCTACATATTCACTGAAATTATAAAATCTATGGATAGATTACACAGTGCTCAGATGCCACAGAAGAGATAGTACATGAACTGGAAGTGTGATGGTTAGTTTTCCACGTCAACTGGATTGGGCAGATAGCAGGTAAAACATTTTTTCTAGGTTTGTCTGTGAGGGTGTTTCTCAAAGAGAACATTTGAATTGTTAGATTGAGTAAAGCTTCACCCTCACCAATATGGGCAAGCATCATACTATCTATTGAGGAGCCCAATAGAACAAAAAAGCAGAAGAAGAGAGAATTGGTTTTCCTCAGACCTCAGTACTCCAGGTTTTTAGGCCTTGGCACTCAGACCAACTTTCTTGGTTCTCCAGGTTACAGATGTCTTGGCCTCTGTAATCATGTGAGCCAATTCCTGTTATATTGTTTCTGATTCTCTATAGAGAATCCCAACATATCAAGCCAGTTCTGAATTTAGCAGAGAAAGGTGAAAGGAGAGAAGATAATTGAACTGGTGGTTAAGAGAGAAAGATGACTAGATGACAGGTTAATGAGTCTCTGGTTCATAGATCTTAACTAAACCTGTATTATGTTTGAATAAGCCTCAATTTATTCATGCTCCTGGTGACAAACACTTGGTGGTTTCCAATGTTTCCTAGTTGCAAACAGTGTTGCAGTGACTATATGTGTAGACATTTCCTTATATACGTGTATAGGTGTTTCAGTAAAGTCTACTCCTGGGAATGAGATCGGTGGGTTTTTAAAATGTGCTTATTTATCTTTAGTTGTTATTGCCAAACCATTTTCAAAGGAGACCAAGCAATGTCAGAGAGTTTCTGTTACCCTCTTCTGCATTTTCACTAATCAGACATTTGTGTAATGGCATCTTGTTATCTTAATTTGTATTTCCCTGGTTCTTAGTGAGGCTAGGTACCTTTTCGTGTAGTTATTAGAAGTTTAAATTTCCTGTTCTGTAAAGTACGCTTCAGTATTCTTTGTCCATATTACTATTGATTATTTTTTTGTATTGATTTGAATGTGATTTTTATATTTGCTGGACCAACTCCATAATTGATGTTTAGTGTTCAATTAAAGATATAATTTAGTGAGTCATGATTTACATATTACTTTAATTATGGTAACTTTTATTGTATAGAAGATTTTAATTTCATGAATTTACCACTGTCTTTATGATTTTCCCTTTCGTTTTACTTTCTTACCCTGAAATACTATAATACAGGTATTGCCAAAATTCACGGTTCTACTTGGGAATGCTAAAGAAAATGCATAGTTAGACAGAGATCTAGATATATAGAGACAAATCATATTTTTAAATTTACAAAACTTGAAGTGTTTGTGTTTGTAAACAAAATTGAGCTGTGAAATAAATTAATTTGATCTCTATATTCTTGTGGGTTTTTACTGGTTTATTGGTTAATTTAGCCATTTGCTTAAATCATTTATTCTGTTTGCTGTTGTGTACATCATGGCATGCACTGGAGTCGAGAATAGAAATGGGTAGACCAGTTAGGAAGCATTGCTCTGGTCCATTCAAAAAACGCTTTAAGATGACAATAATAGGGTAAAGTGAAATGGGCAGATCCAGAATATACTGAGGACATTGAAGTGACAGATGGGTTTGCCAGCAGGGACAGTGATTCTGCAGTTCTTGGAGTCACTCATTTATTTCTTTAGGCATTGTGGTCACCTCCCCCACATGGGTCAAATGGGTCAAATTAACAGCATTACTTAGGCTGCTCTGGTAATGGCTATAGCATAGAAGAAGATGGAGCCTTTCATATCCCTCCTACTTCCAAACCTTGTGATATGCATGACACAGAATTACTGAGTAATATTGAGGTGAAGAAGCTGGGAATGCAAGAGTAGAGACTCACTGGGACATTCAAAGAGATATTTGTTTATTTGTATATAGCATGGAGAAGGAATGTACAAGATTATGCAAAAAACACATTTTTTATTTCTTCTGCACAAACACATATGTTATGTTCTCCAACCTCCCTCAGAGTTACAAGGTTGGACAACTAAGTTCACAAATTCATCCCAGGAAAAGCACTATATACCTCATTGCTGAATATCATTCTGGCCACTCTCAAAATCACTAGTGACTGTAGGGATATTCAGCAAAGAGATAGGTAGCACAACTCTGAAGGTCATTCCAGAAAAAGAGTTCCAAAATTGCTTTTATGGGTGGACTAGGCACTGGTGTCTGTGCATAGTTTCCCAAGGGGAATACTTCAAAGGTGACCACAGCAGTGGTGACATTTAGCAATGAGGTATGTAGTACTTTTTCTCAGATGAGTTTGTGAACTTAATTGCCCTACCCAGGATCCACAATTGAACTCTAGGACATTCTGGTTCTTGGTAACTATTCTCAATATTAGAAAATGGAACATATTCCATCCTATGACCCACTTCCCTCTCGACTGCTGTATATAACCTATGCACTATCCAGTGAATTTTACCTTTTCATTACTTCTTTACTCTGCTTACATCTTTTAATTTTAACCTTCTGCCTCCTGTCATGTAGACTGCTGAAGTAGCCTCCCTACTGGATGAGGGACACTTATTGAATGACTTACCTCTTCCATATACCCTCTGTCCTTTCATACATACTGGGTTCATGTGATTTTTTAATGCATTATAGAACTTATGTTTGTCTTATTTCTTTTAAGAAATGGATTCATTTATTCAACAATTATTGGAAGTATTGAGGGCATAGATGTCAACAAAACAGTACCTATACTTTTAAAGACTTTATAGGCTAATGGTCCTGCCAGAATTTTTTTTGTATGTGTGTGTCTATTTAATAAAAACATTTGATCCTGCCAAAAAGTATAAAAAATATACTAGGAATGGCAACACAATACAAAGTAGTCTCTCCTATTTCTCATACATCTGTCTGCATTTTATACATGTATTTATAATCACTCAGCAATACATCAAATTGTTTTGGCGCCTGTAGCTCAAGTGGTTAAGGCACCAGCCATATACACCAGAGCTGGAGGGTTCAAATCCAGCCCGGGCCTGCCAAGCAATGACAACTACAACCAAAAAATAGCCAGGTGTTGTACTTGGGAGGCTGAGGCAAGGGAATTGCTTAAGCCCAGGAGTTGGAGGTTGCTGTGAGCTGTGATGCCACGGCACTCTACCCAGGGCAACAGCTTGAGGCTGCTCTGTCTCCAAAAAAAAAAAAAGCAATACATCAAATTAAAAGTTCTTCAAAGTCTTCTGCTGGTGGGTATTCTTCATTCCCTGGACATAAAGTGTACTTTGTAACAGACAACTGTGAAGGATGGAATCCACAGGGTTAGCAGTGCAGGAGTGGGCTTCAGGTTGTGCTTTGCACACCAATGATTCAAAACTGACAACTGCAGAATATCCTCAGGTCAAAGCTATTTAGGTGTTTGTTAATGTTGGCCTTTTTCTTTTTTGTTCCGTCTCATTTAGGCTCTGTTTCATCTGCTGCACTTTTTGAGCTGACTTGAGTATGTTTCTGTAGAACACTCTCACTGCTCTCTTCCATAGCATCCTGCATTTTAGAGGAAAGTTTTGTAAATTGGTCACCTGTCAGTTTTCCTTCTTCTAGACCTATTCCATAACCAATGTATTTTCCAGTCATTATTTTGTTGGGTGACTGATCAAAAGCAGGAGG
This sequence comes from Galago senegalensis, assembly GCA_963575145.1. NCBI lineage: Eukaryota > Metazoa > Chordata > Mammalia > Primates > Galagidae > Galago > Galago senegalensis. The sequence goes on from CAUYTI010116514.1 coordinate 14,111, forward strand.
TAAAGTCTTCCTTAGATAGCTCTTTCCACTGTTTCTATATACTAGAATCTCCCCTTATATACCTTGCTCCTTCTATGGTAGCCATGTATGAGAATATAAGTTCATCTGGTGTCTGAATAAGCCCCACTCATTATTTTCTCATACTCAGTAACACTTGCTTAATGTTGATATCTCCTTTGTTTTCCATCTGAACAAGGCAGGTACCTACCAGAGAGAAGGTTCCTAAGTGCCCAATACCTGTGCTACAGTGGATCACCGCAGGCCAGTGGTTGGGCTCAAGGAGCCAGATTCTTTCACTTCAGACGAGGAATTGAGAAAAGAAGCTGGTGACTCTGGGACTCCAAAATCTGGCCAGGTAGTGTAATGAAATGAGCTATTGTTCTGGTTTCACCACTACCGATATTTTCTAATTGTAGTAGATGTACCATATAAGATGACTTCATATCTTCTGACAGAAGTTTCACACTGAATTCGGTTTCTTTGAACGTGACTCTCGGCAGTCTGTTAGCCAGTACTGTGCACATTTACTGAGTCTTTCTGCACAATGTGGTTTAGCACAACTGGCGGCTTTGGTCTTTTGTTGCCAACACCATGAAGTAGAAGTGGCAGCATGTGTGAGGAGGTGGACCCTGTGTCAAGACGTAACTCCTTTGTACCTCTTTTATGTCAACTCAGGGGCATTAATATAATCATTTGCAGTATTTTGCAGTTTAATGTGACTGTGATCATATGGGCTTCAATTTCTGTTTTCTGGAAACTTGGCCATTCTGTGAGGGTAGTTTTGGAACTTATTTCGAATTTCCTTTGGAAATGGGCTCAGCTGCCCAGGGCCTGCCTGCTCCTACTGATCCCCACCTAGCTTGACTGCAGCCCTGCCTCCTAGCACCATAGCAGGTTCCCCATGGCACCCCACCCTGGGCCGTGCAGTGCAAGGGTTGGGGGCAATCCAGTTTGATTTCTGATAGATTTTTTCTATATGATGATATTATCATCAAACAATAAAAGTCAATGTCATGGAAAAGATTCTCATTTCAGGCTTGGCGCCTGTGGCTTGAGTGGCTAAGGCGCCAGCCACATACACCTAAGGTGGCGGGTTCGAATCCAGCCCTTGCCTGCCAAATAACGATGACGGCTACAACCAAAAAAATAGCCAGGTGTTGTGGTGGGCACCTGTGGTCCCAGCTACTTGGGAGGCAGAGGCAGGGGACTCGCTTGAGCCCAGGAGTTGGAGGTTGCTGTGAACTGTGATGTCACAGCACTCTACCCAGGTGACAGCTTGAGGCTCTGTCTCAAAAAAAAAAAAAAAAATTCTCATTCCAGCAAATTATTTGCAAAATCAAATCTATATCAATCCAGCTACAATTAATTCCTACATGTTTTTATTTTATTTGGATTTTTTGGTATTACATTCATATGGTTACAAAACAACATTATTTAATAGAAGTAGTTACTCTCCACATTGAAAAAGGAGGAATTTATATTATTTTCTAAATTACAAATATGTCAATATTTGCATAAGAAAGGGAAGAATCCATGGGTGAGTCTTATTTTTATTTTTATTTTATTATTATTTTTGAGACAGAGCCTCAAGCTGTCCCCCTGAATAGAGTGCTATGGCACCATTGCTCATAGTACCCTCCAAGGCTCAAGTGAGTCTCCTGCCTCCACCTCCCAAGTAGCTGGGACCACAAGTGCCCACCACAATGCCTGGCTATTTTTTGGTTGCAGCCATGATTGTTGTTTGGTGGACCCAGACTGGATTTGAACCCGCCACCTTAGGTGTATGTGGCTGGCGCCTTAGCCACTTGAGCCACAGGTACCAAGCCATGGGTGAGTTTTGAAGGGGCTCTCATATTTGTGATGGTAATCAGATAGTCTTCAAGTGGTACAATCCATTTTAGGAAACAGAAAGAATATTTCATTTAAATTTATCAGAGTCACAGGTGATATACACACAATATATTTGGACATAGTTGGAAACCGAATGTTCTCTCTTATGCTGAGGAGGGCACTAGCATCTTTGAACTTCAAGTAAAACAGTCCTTAATGATGCAGACAGAATGCAAGTAAAATAGAATGGGATATAGAATTTGGAAATTGTTTATATGCATAGTCAAATAATTAGGTACTGAAGGTAAACTAGGGACTTTTCTATTTTGAACAAAATAAGGTGACAATTGTTACTTCTACATGCCAATTGAAGTATTGTAAAAGTAGAAAAGAGGAGTAAGAATAGATTGTACCTCTGCCTGCAAAAAAACATAAATGGGGGACATTTTACTATAGTGAAAACAGAACAGTGCAATAATGCCTGATATTTGCCATCTATTGAGAACTTAGTCATGGCCAACTTGATACTGTGGGCCTGTTATTCAAGGGATTTACACATGAGGCTTTTCTTGGTAATTGCTGAATGATAGTATTTTTCCATGGCTGTATGCAAGCACTATAATGGTGTAATCAGGATGAATTGGGTAAGTGTTTGGGAAACTGCCAAGTTTGCTGATATCTTATCACATGAATCCTTTAGGTGACAAACAGAAATTATTACTGTAGAGCATTTTTCCATGACAGATCCCAAATGTCTGCTACTGACATTTTAATGAGTAGCACATTTTCCACAGAGGGGGACATGATGATGCCATATTAACAAACACATATTAACAAACATGTCCTTCTGGGGACATGATGATGCCATATTAACAAACACGTTTTTTTTCTCCTTCCCAGCATAAACTACCTCCTTATCAAGAGATAATCACTGGAGTTTCTCATCCTGAAGCTCTTTTTCTTAGGAGGGGAGTACTAGGAATAGCTTACTTTCTTTTGACAAGTTCCAAGCAATCCACAACTCTTAGATTAGACGTGGCTTAGTTTTTTCCATTATTTGAAATGGACATTTTCATGTTGTGCCGCAGAGTGCATGGACCAGGAATGATATCTTTTTGTACTTTTGCAGAGATCCTCAGAGAAGTGGCTTCTGCTCATCATGAGACCTCTTAATCATAACTAAGAATCAAACTTCACCTGTGCACAAAATCCCCACAAGATGCTTTTGACATCTTCTCATGTTTTTCCAGGTAGGAGAGAAAGATTAGTTATCCTCATCCTGTGCATACTAACATCCAGTTTATGCAGTAGCCAGTGACAGGGCTCTGCACCACTTCACTTTCTTAGGACCTCATATTTGTTTCCTAGTTTATGTTTTCTTGAATAGTTCCTGTAGCTCCAGAACCTGGCCTTGTCAAAGCCTGTATATTTCCTTCTGGGACACAGGCAGCTGAAGATACTGTGGACACTTTCTGAGTCCAGAAAGTATATTCCTGGACAGAAGTAGAAGTAGACAGGAATGATCAGGTCTAGTTGTGATGGCCAGGTTGTAAGTTTCATTGCATTAAACAATGACATTAAAGCAACTAAGTGGAATTGTGTAGTCCGTGTACTTCAAATTAGTCCTTTCATGTCTCAGTTGCAGAATCTTTATTCTCACAAAATTGTTATGATTTCAATTTCTCTTTCTTTTCTTTCCTCTCTCCCTCCCTTCCTTCCTTTTCTTTTGATGCCCAGTATCACACCTACTCAAAGCTAGCAAAAAGTGGGTTTAAATTAATTAGCACTGAAAAAAATTATTCTAAGTAGATTTATTCTCCACAAAAGTCCAAGTGCAAAAAGTCATATTTAATTAGAGAGCAAATTTTTGCACAACACACTGGCACTTATCTATTATAACTCAACTTTTAGTAGCCAAATACGTACTCCAAAAATTAAGAAGCATATATAGTATTGTGCATATATGTAAAAACAAATTCTTTAGCACTGAGATTTCTACATTCTTCAGAACAATAACAATAAAATCTTCCAATTCAGAGCTTTCTTCATGAGATACATGTTTGTAAAACATCTCATCAGATTCTAGAAACAATCTCATTGAGTTAAAAAGGAACTAAGTCAGGATATCTGCTCAGCCAATTTATTCTATTTATGACTATAAAAATAAATTTCCAGAAATTTACTTCCAGAAGATACTTTCTGTCTCTGTGTTAAATTTAAGCATCAGCCTCTCAGCCTGCCTGTGCTTTAATTATTCCTAACAACAATTAAAATTCTTGTCATCTAACTTTCACACCAATATCTTCCTCCTTGTCATGCTACATCCCACAATCTCCACATCCTATTGAAAGGACATCTAGGATCAATTTAAATATAGCTTTGATAGAACCTTTTTTTATTTCTAATAGACAAAACAAGTTAACTAATAATATTTACTGTCGTCAGCCTAGATCTCTGTTCTGTTTGGCTGAAAACGTTGTATTGTTTAATTTTTTAAAATAAACTTTTATATTTGTATTCTGGTTTTGGATTTGGAAATTTAAAGTAGAAAAGTCCCCAAAGAAGAGTGAAAGATAAATGAATGGGTCACAGTAATTTGGTACCCTTAAAAAGTATTTTATTCTGTACAAAAACAAAGTATATAAACAAAACATGTGTATTCCCCTAACATTCTGAAATTTAAAAAATACAAAAAATAAAATTCTGAGGAATTGAAGCAATGCACTGAAATAATGAGAAAATGCTTACAATATTTATGAATTACTATAGTGTGTTATCGGACTATATAATAGTACACCAAATTGTACATAAAACAATTCAAATTTTAAAATATATGTAGCTATGTGCATATGGAAAGTCAGAGAAAATACAAAAGAAAGCTTATAAGCAAAAGCATTTTATGAAGAGTAACAATTTATGGGTTCAGAGCTATGGCAGCACTTTGGACTGCCTCCTGTAATCACATTCACTATGGATCTAGACTGAAAAGGAATCCAAGTATAATAAGAGAGTTGATCATTTTTTGATTCATGTGGCATTCCCAATGGTGGATGACTGAGAGAAATGAAGGGGAGAGCTGACACTAGAGCCCAAATCTCATGAATACGCAATCTCAGCAGGTTGATGAAGGAGACATGGGCACTGGTGGGTGTAAGGAAGTAAGGGTGACCTCCAGTGCAAGCAAGGAGAGGGCTGTTATCAGTGGATCTGTTACGATCAGGCAGGACGTTTGCAATATTTTAAGAGAAATAGTTTGAAGGTAGACCCAACATGAGACTTATCTTGATTATCTCCTCTTTTAAGGATGACATAATAATCAGCGGTGTTATGAGGACACAGAAAACAGCATCTTCATGGGACAGGATTTTAGGGAACCCTATCCTATGGAATATGCCGGAGCCATTATGGATTAGTTCTAGACAGAGTCTGAATGTACCCATGTTAGGAAGCCTTTTCAGCTGCCAAATCCAAAAGTCTGCTTCACATGGCAGCTTAGGCCAATGGCATGGTGTGGATAGGTTGAAAGAAGAACAGGTTGTACTAAAAGAAGAAACACAATCATGGGGCACAGATAGCTTTTGGGAAAGGCTGGAAAGGAAAGTGTTTAGATCTTGGAAGGGACTCCTTAAGTATTGGTGGAAAGGGCAATTGTTAGCAGAATTCATTTTGTCTTAGTTCGACAACCTAATCCTTTACAAGATAAATGCGTATATATAGGGAAATTAATCTTAGAATACAAATGTTTTTGCTACTTGAATTCAGAAGAAACCTGCATATCAAAAAAGAATCTCCACAATTTTAATATCTTGTTAATCAAGATAAAATAAGGAAATAATTAAGTTAAATAAATTTTTTAAACTACCAGAAAATAAAGTTCAGAAAAAGCAAAAAAAAAAAAAAAAAAATCTTTAAAAATTAAGAAAGTGTGTAAAAAGTAAGCCCACTGTGATGTTACTTAGATATCCATCATTTTTAAATGTAGTCATCATGCTTGCTCTTATCCCAAATGTACTGATACATACATTTCACTAAAATTTTTCTACTTTAACTAAAAAGGTTAGTGCTTCTATTTTGCAATTACAGATATTTCAATTTTGTAACTAAACTATAAATTGTTTACAATATACATATTAATTTGCTGTCTTGTATGGCGATCTCTATATGATGTAAATTCTATTAAAATGTTTCTGAGGCCGGAGACGGAGGCTCCCGCCTGTAATCCTAGCAGTCCAGAAGGCGGAGGCAGGTGAATTGCTTGAGCTCAGGAGTTTGAGACCAGCCTAAGGAAGACCAAGACCCTGTCTTTACTAAAAATAGAAAACTATCTGGGCATGGTGGTGGGCACCCGTAGTCCCAGCACCTCAGGAGTCTGAGGTGTGAGGATCATTTAAGCCCAGGTGTTTGAAGTTGCTGTGAGTTGTGATGCTACAGCACTCTACCCAGGGTGACAGAATGAGACTCTGTCTCAAAAAAAACAAAATGTTTTTGAAACTGCTGTAATTTACCATACACGTTTATTATTTTGTATTATTATGTTTAATGTGCTAATAGTTCTCTTTTCCTCCCAAAGCTTTATTTAGGAACTTTTCATCATTATTTATGACTGCTTTTGTTAATTTTTAAAGATGTTTTTGCTTTTGCTAAGTTTTATTTTCTGTTGTCTTTGTTTTTTTCTTTTTTCAGTTTTTTGGCTGGAGCTGGGTTTGAACCTACCACTGCTGGCATATGGGGCTGGCGCCCCACTCCTTTGAGCCACAGGCACTGCCCAATTTTCTGGTGTCTTTTTAAGCTTATTTAACTTATTTTCTTATTTTATCTTGTTTCATAAAACTACTAAAACTGAGAATATTCTTTTGATATTCAGGTTTCTTTTTAATGACATATTTTGATAATCTCTGTTGAAGTTTTCACATCTCCTGTTATCAAATTTTTTATTATTGATTCCAGTTTTACAGCAATGGATTAGGGAATATAAGGAGCAAAATTTCTACTCATAATCAGAATGTTCATGAAGGCTTCATACCAGGTCAAGGACATAAACTTTTTATCACTATCATTTTTGGGTTTTATACATTTATGTTGCATTATTTGGTGCATAAAATGTATCAGTGATATGTCTTTAATGTATCTATAGTTATAAATAAGCCCTAAAAATTACCATATTAGCTTGGATACAGTTTCATAGAGTTAAAAAGTGAGTTACTGACATCGAAAAAATTACTGTGAGAACTGTAAGATGTAGGATGTACCGTAGTTTTGCTGCTTAACGTTTTTCTATCTCCCTTCCTAGGAACTTCATTTTCTTTTCTTTTCTTTTTTCTTTTTAGACAGAGTATCACTTTGTCACCCTATGTAGAGTAATCTGGTGTCACAGCTCACAGCAACTTCAAACTCTTGGGCTTAAGTGATTCTCTTGCCTTAGCCTCCCCAAGTAGCTGGGACTATAGGCCCCAACATAGCACCCAGATATATATATATATTTTTTTCAGAGACAAGGTCTTGCTCTGGCTCAGGCTGGTCTCAAACTCATGAGCTCAAGCAATCCACCTGCCTCGGCCTCCCAGAGTGCTAGGGTTGCAGACGTGAGCCACTGTGCACAGCTGGAACTTCATTTTCCTTACTTATTTCCATTGTATTTACTCAAGCATATCTTAGTTATGTTCTGTTTTTCATTTCCTTTATGTAATTTATTAGCATTATATATGTTTCTGTGTTTTTTAAACAGAGCTCAGCCACCCCACTTTTAATTCTATCCTTGTTTCAACCCACTAGTTTTACCAATTGCAAGTTATAGTAAATCTCTTGATATAGTGGAGGATTACTTGCTCTTTCTTGGAGCAATTCTTAAAATGCATATTCTACATCTAGCTTTTTGTTTCTTAAGAGACTTTCTTCTTTTGTGGGTTTGTGTGTATGTGTGTGTGTGTGGGAGGGTCTCATTTTTTTTATAGAATGATTTTTAGTGTTTAAAACATAGGCCCATTGCGATGTTTCTTGGATATTCATTGTTTTTGCATATGGACAGTCACCAGGCTGGCTCTTTTCCCAAACACACTGGAATAACTTGCTTTGGCCTTTTCATCTTTCTTTCTGTTTTCATCTGGGTGCTCTTTTACTTGGATTTTTAGAGCTTCTCCTGGAGGATTAAATATTAATAGTTTTTCAGTTATGTGCAGTCCTTCACTCACTTGGTGGGAAAGTGCTAGTGGATATCTGGAAGTGTTAGTCATCATCTGGATTACTAATATATATCATATATAATTTTTCAATCACTTTTCCCCCAAACCAATGAAATCGCTAGTTGGAGTCACACCTAGCTCTACTTGGCGTGCAGCTCTGTCACTCAGTTATGAATATCTTAATCTTCCCAGCAATGGGCAGTCTTTGTATTGGACAACAACTCCAGGGGGATGTTTTATTTATCACAGCCCCGTGGTGTGGAGAGAAAGAACACATGTGTTCTGTGACCATGAGAGTGTGTTAAGTTTTAACGTATCAGGCATACACTATATGGACTGTGTGATATAGGCTTATTGGCATTTCATCATTTTAGAGCTGTTCAGACTGACATCTGTTCATATTGATCTTTTCTATTTTCTCTTATTTTTGTTAAAGTCATTAGGTTAAAAGAGAAGTTATGGAAATGTTGCGTTTGTTCTAGCAACATTTACATCTTAAAAATCTGTTTCTCAAAACTTATTTACTTTTCATGCTTAGCAATGTATGATGTTCTTAATGAGTAATGAAGATGTTTTTCTTGCTCAGAAAATTTGCTGTTGTTAAGTGGGCCCCACGGTGGTGTTAACTACCGGGGAAATGAATGACTTCCCTTAAACTGGGCTGTGCACTTTTGGAAGGCTCCTGGACTCTGCTGTTGTTCTCTCTGATTTCATTCAAAGGTGTTTACCATGAAGTTGTGAAGGGTTCGGAATGAAAAGGAGATGCCGGAGATCTGAGGCAGCAGTTCTTACTACAGATATAAAAAAGGTAATGACTTAGGAACTCATGAATGCAATGTCAGGGGGACATTTTGCAGAGCACTGAGGACAAAGAGATTACTAATAAGAGTTAATGTGGCAAACCATTTACTTGAAGAAAATGAGGAAGACACATTTGCTTTAGTGATAGACATTTGCTTATAGACTGCATATGTGAACTTCCTACTGAGAAAGAGTAGGAGAAAAAGGACAAGATATTAATGAGGATATTATAGGGTGTTTCCATTTTGCCACTGTTGTCTTCATCAAAATCAAGATGAGAGTGTGTGTGACTAGGAGGCCTAGTTGCCACATTTTAAGTCTCTCCTACTCACATTAATACTATTAATAAAATTAAGAAGGAAAATTGGTAAGGCTTCTGCCAGATTTTTAGCCCTATTCATTTATTAATTTGATAATGATGTCAACTATCTACTAGTGGACTAAATCTATATAAGGGTCTCTTGGGAAAACAAGAGATATAAACTGACAGGTGACTTCTGAGTGGTTACTTGGTGCTGAGCACTTGAAGGGCTGGGGCAGCAAACTCCTATCATACATAGCCCCTGGCGTCATGAATCTCACCAACTATTGAATAGATACTTTAGTCAAATACAAACAAAACAAAACAAAACAACTAAAAAAAAAAAACTAGTCTCTTAGCAAGTTTTGTATATAGTTAAGAACAAAAGTTATAGGAGTGTGCAATGGTAAAAAACTACCTTTTACTAACAGAAGATGCCTTGGTAACCAAGGGTTTAATGGAAGAACTGGCCTTTGTATGATGAAAAATTAATTAGCATCATCCTAATGAGTACTACTTCATACTTTGGATATACTGTTTATTTGGAAATAAAATCAGATATAATTTCTTTGGAAATAAAACATCTCCTTAATTATATGCTTTCAGCAACAGGATTGCAAATGATTAAGAAAGAAAATATCTAAAATCATGAAGGTTATTTATTAAAAGCTAATTTTCAGGACAGGAGCATCCTGGATCCATGTAAAAGGAAGCAACCAAAAAATAAATAAAGCAAACAAACAAGAACCGAAGGAAAGAAGAGGAATAACAGAGTGTAGAATGAACAGAGAGGTGAATTCAGAAGAAATAGATTTAAGTGTTGCTTTTATGACTCATTAAGCATGTACCTTTGGCAAGGTCACATAAGCTCTCAGGAGTTGGTTTTTAATTAATGCCAATCATAGCCAGTATATTTAACCTTATAACTAATTTCCACACTTTGGGAATAAAGAAAATTACTTTTCTCTCTTAATTGAAAATTGCTGAAAGAAAACCCCAGATTTCAATCTCTAGTTAGAATTATCTGAGTTTCCCCCTTTCTGTAACTAGAAAGATATTACTATAAAGGGATAAAATTGGTTCAACAGAAAGGATAGTATAACTTATTTCCCACAAAGGATGATGGTGTGTCTTAATATGTCTGTTCTTCTCTGCTATAGAGAGCATCAGAGGACAGCTGAGACATTAAGGGGATGTGTATTGCATTTACTCCAAATGCACCCATTAGGAAATAAAGAGATCACTAGATGTAAATACATAGCTTCTAAGCACTTACCATACAATATTTGGGGGGGTTGGGCATAACATTGCCACTCATTTGACCTCATGTGACGTGTTGTCTTTCTCAGCTACATCTCAGCCTTTGGGAACATACTTGGCATATGAGGATGGTGATGAGTACCAATGAGAGCAACTTAACAGGCTTCATTCTGTTGGGGTTTTCTGATCATCCTCAGTTACAGAAGGTTCTATTTGTGGTCATATTGATCCTGTATGTACTAGCTATTTGGGGGAACACCACCATCATTCTGGTATCTCGTCTGGAACCCAAGCTTCACACACCAATGTATTTCTTTCTTTCTCATCTCTCCCTTCTGGACCTTTGCTTCACCAGCAGTGTTATTCCCCAGCTCCTGGTAAACTTGTGGGATCCCATGAAAACCATCACCTATGGTGGCTGTGTGGTTCAGCTCTATGTCTCCCTTGCCCTGGGATCCACTGAGTGTGTTCTCCTGGCTGTGATGTCCTATGATCGCTATGTGGCTGTCTGCCGTCCCCTCCATTACACTGTCTTAATGCATCCCCGTCTCTGCATGACCCTGACATCTATGGCATGGCTCAGTGGTGTGGCCACCACCCTGGTACAGTCCACCCTCACCCTGCAACTGCCCTTCTGTGGGCATCACCAGGTGGACCATTTCATCTGCGAGGTCCCTGTGCTCATCAAATTGGCTTGTGTGGATACCACTTTCAATGAGGCTGAGCTGTTTGTGGCTAGTATCCTCTTCCTTATAGTGCCTGTCTCATTCATCCTGGTCTCCTATGGCTACATTGCCCAAGCAGTGTTGAGGATCAAGTCAACTACTGGGAGACAGAAGGCATTTGGGACCTGCTCTTCCCACCTGATAGTTGTCATCATCTTTTATGGAACCATCATCTTCATGTATCTGCAGCCAGCCAAGAGTAGGTCCAAGGACCAGGGGAAGTTTGTTTCCCTCTTCTATACTGTGGTGACTCCCATGCTTAATCCTCTTATTTATACTCTGAGGAATAAAGAGGTTAAAGGGGCACTAAAGAAAATGCTAGAGAAAATTCTGGATACAAATTTTACATGATTATACAATGTTTTTAAAGTGATTCTGTTATAAACATCTTTTTTGTGGCAAAAAAATAACATTGAATAGGAGGCCTTGGGGATCATTTTTCCCATTGTGTTTTGGTTAAATACAGATACAATATTTTGTGTTATGTAAAATACCATAGAATATATGTCTATAAACATATATGGAATATATGTCTATAAAGTTTCAACTTTTCCATTATCTAATAATAGTACAAAGTGAGTCTTTTAGTCAATCTATGCTTTAGTATCTTTGCTACTGGATATATTATTTATGTAGCACACAAGAAACTTCTTTTAAATATTTTGCAAGATTAAGACTAGCATGGAAATTAAGACCAAAAGTTAAAATGTTAACTTCTTTTTCCTTCAGTTGCAAATAACACATTTATCTCCAAGCCTTCCTGAAGGATGGACATGTGGACTATTTGTTTCTAGGGATGTAGCTGAGATTGATGGTGCATGTTGAGCAAAGTGTCAAGAAACAAGAACCCTATATGCCAGCCATTTAAAATGTAAAAGATAGGCCAGGAGTGGGGGCTCATGCCTGTAATCCTAGCACTCTGAGAAGCTAAGACAGGTGGATTGCCCTGAGCTCAGAGGTTCAAGACCAGTCTGAGCCAGAGTAAGACCCCCATCTCTTTAAAAAAAAAAAAAAAAAAGCCAGGCATTATGGGAGGCACCTGTAGTCCCAGCTGCTTGGGAGGCTGAGGCAAGAAAATTGCTTAAGCCCAAGAGTTTGAGGTTGCTGTGAGCTATGATGCCACAGCACCCTGCAGAGGGCCACAAAGTGAGACTCTGTCCTGATAAAAAATAAATAAATAAATAAAATGTGAAAGATATGTGTAGAAGTACAAAAATAACATAATAACAAAAGGCACACATTAAACGTAATGGATAAAGATTTTTTTTTAAAGCCTGGTTATCTGATTTTATGGCTGAACCACTGAATTAGTTTGAATTGCCCACAACTTTACCATTTCTAATTGAGGAAATTAGAGATTTGAGTCTTTTTTTCTTGGTTAGGTTGGCCAAAGATTTATCTATTTTATTTACCTTTTCAAAAAACCAACTTTTTGATTTGTTAATTTGATGTATAATCCTTTTGTTTTCAATTTCATTTAATTCTGCTCTAATTTTGGTTATTTCTTTTCTTCTGCTGGGTTTTGGGTTGGAGTGTTCTTCCTTTTCCAGTTGCTTGAGGT
>CAUYTI010116522.1:0-10042 GCA_963575145.1 Galago senegalensis
AGGTTACACTTGCAAGGTCCTCTCCATGATGACTCAGCTCTTGGGAATTTGTAACTTGGAAATTTCCAAGTTCTGTGAAATCCTGTAGTTCTGTAGGGGCTGGAATAGCATCTCCTGCTTGATTCAAACTGGCCAATGAGAGGGGTACCTGTGGGGTGGAACTTTTTGACTGTCAATAAAAAGGGAAAGACCAAGCCAGTCAGGGAGCTAGGCCTTTTGGAAATCTTCTATGCCATAAGCTCCCAGCTGATAAATAAAGCCCTTCCTCTTACAAGTATGGAGTTTGGGTGCTCTTTCTCTCTGTTGGGCCTCGTCTTCCTGCACCAAGGTCACAGCCTAGGAATCTGCCTTTCTGGCAAGCACCCTACTTAGGTTTTAGATAATGCTAGAGACCTCTGAAGGATTATCTGGAGGAATATGACTGCTTCAGTCTGAATGGAAGTAGCTCAGCCAACAAACTCCTTACTTAGCTCCTCTTTTTTTTTCTTCAATAATAAAGGTGGTTTCTTGCTATGTCACTCAGGCTGAAGTGCCAGAGCTTTTCACAGGTATATGCATAGCTTACTGCAGCCTCCAACTCAAGCAATCCTCCCACCTTAGCCTCCCAAGTAGATGGGACAGCAGGCATCTGCACGACAACCAGCTTCAACTCCTTTGCTCTTAACTGCTCTTCCTCTAGGACATTCTAATGAAGCTGTGTCCTCTTGAGACTCAGATAATAAATTCACCAGCCACCACTGAATATGCATCAAGTAGTTCTTCTGGACCCCAAACCCCCATCACTTAGAGCAGTGATTGATTTTCAACCATTGTGCCTGCCATGAGAGGATCTTAGATGTCCCACGAAAATTTGTAACGATCATTAATTATTTTCAAAAGAAGTTCAAAGCACAGTAAGTGTGTGTGTGTGTGTGTGTGTGTGTGTGTGTGTATATATATATATTTGTCAACATAGCTTACATTTAACTATAGGTTCAAGTGTGCTGTGAGATAAAAAAGGCTGACAAATGCGGACTGAGAGGGAAGGGAGGAGAGGAAGCCTGCCGCTGCTTTCCTCAGTGTGAATGGCTTTGGCTATGGAGCTGGTGGGGCCGGTTGGCTTTCTAGAGGGCCAAGTTAAAGAAGCATGGCAGTGGTAGTGGGGGAGGCTGTACCAGGGACCCCGAGGGGTTGGTGTCAGGCAGGTGGCCTGCCCTGCCTGTGGGCTGAGCTCAGCCTTTCCTACCCCCAAGCACACGCATCTGTGTCCCAATGACCCGCCCAGCTCTACTGTTCAGTTTCCTGTGGAGAGAGGGCTTTTCAGCTCTCTCCAGCCTGTCCCACCCTGCTCCCCTCCTAGGCTCACCTTAGTGACCTGTGATCCTTTAGGCTCACTTGAGCCAAATTCTGACAGTGGACTGTTGTCCTGGTTCTAGCTTTCATCCAAACCACGTGACAGTATGGGAGTGGCTTGTCACTGTCATGAGACTGGCTCATTTCAGCCAGTGGGTCTGCCAGCAGCAGCGTGTTTTAATGGTGTAGATGCAGACAAATTCCTTGAGACAGGGGCCCGGGTAGCGTGGAGCCTGTAGAGGAGCTCCCCTCATGACTAGACACCCCCAGGGTTCATTTTAGGGGCCCTCATCAAGAAACCCTCTGGCTGCTTCCCTGCCTGGTAGGAGATTCCCAGGGGAGATGTTGGGGCACAGGGTAGAGGGGAAGGTTAGAAATAGAGGGAGGCTGAAGTAGGGGGACTGAGGTGGCAGGGAGGGTACCAGGGGAGCTATTATAGGTCTCCTGACATGAGAGTGGACCTGGATTACAAGAAGTGTTGGTTATAGGGGTACAGGTGAATCTTTCTAAGAGTAGAATGTGAACGTTTTAAAGCAATAACTGAGAAAATGACATGAAGGCTGTGTTGACCAGTTTGATGGAAGTAGTTCAGAATGCATGTGAAAACCCCACACTGTACCCCATAAGTGCATTAATGTACATAGTTAACATTCAATAAAAAAAAATAAATAAATAAATAAAAGAAAAAAAAAAGAATGTAAATGTAGAAGAAAATCCCCTTTATAATGATAATAATAAAGGAAGAGCCAAACTAGAGATACGCAAGATTTAGATTAGATAACTGTAAAACAGAACTGAGTATAAAAAAGAACACTTGAGTAAATGGAAACACATTATATCCTTGAACAGAAACATTTAGTGCTGTAAAGATCAGAAATACGGAAGTTTATCAATAGCTTTAGGCTGAATTAAAGCATCTATTGGATGAAAATTGAATTAGGAAACATTCTAAATAGCAAATTATGGTGGATGTCTGGGGTACTTCTGAGAAATGATCAGTGATATGATTAGAGTAGTAATAATTAGAAATATTTGACACTAATGTTTAAATGAAAAATGTGTAGACTCATGCAATTTAGTAGAGCACTAAGTAGACGCAAATGTAATAGAAATTTAGTAGATGATGAAAGGACACATTGAAAAATCAATGAAGGTAAAATAAATTATTAATCAATAGTGTTGATATAGATGGCCAAAACTTTTAGAACCAAAATTGAATATCCAGAGCAAGCTTTATCATAAAAAATTCTCAAGGTATCAAAGATTTAAACTTTAAAAACTGAAGCCAAATGAATATGTAAAGAACAAGGAATCAAGGCAAGAGAAAACAAAAAAATAAAACATGACATTTGCCATTTTATGAGCAGATTATAATAAATCACTTTTATTTTTATTTTTTATTTTTTGAGACAGAGTCTCACTTTGTCTCGGTATAGTGCTGTGACATCATAGTTCACAGCTACCTCAAACTCCTGGGCTCAAGCACTCCTCTTGATTCAGCCTCCTCAGTATCTGTGACCACAGGTGCCTGCCACGACACCCAGCTATTTTTAGAGACAGGGTCTTGCTCTTGCTCACGCTGGTCTTGAACCCCTGAGTTCAGCAATCTACCTGCCTCAGCCTCCCAGAGTGCTAAGATTACAGGCATGAACCACCATGCCCTGCCCTAATAAATCACTTTTAAAAGTAAAAGAATCCTTAGCACTGTGGGAGGCTGGGGCGAGTGAATTGCCTGAACTCATCGGTTTGAGACCAACTTGAGCAAGAGGGAGACCAGCTACTTGTGAGGGGGAAGCAACAGAAAAGCTTGAGCCCAAGAGTTTGAGGTAGTTGTGAGCCATGATGCCAAGGTGCTCTACCAAGGGTGAGATTCTGTCTCAAAAAAAAAAAAAAAAAAAAGTAAAACAATCAACATAAAATAGTTTTAGAAATTATCCTTCAGCTATTGCTATTTATTTTTAAAAGATATAAATCTGTTTTTTAAAGAGCTATTTCCCTGTTTCAAGATCACACAGTTTGTCATCTGGGATTTTCTATAATGTGCTCCAAGATCTTACTTGTTTGTACATATTTATAATAAAATATAGGCTTTGTCCTTTATGTATGGTGAGACAATTGTCCTAGACCAACTGCTAAATACTCCATCCGTTACCCCTGTATTTGGAGCATCATCATTTTATCTCCCAATGTGTGTTTGTTTCTAATCTTCCTAGTGAAGTTCACTGGTCCTTTATTTTAATTTTCTGTTCTTGTTATTGTTGTTTTTGATGAAACCATTTTTTAAAATATTACCCTTTAAAGTATATTCTTATAACTATTAAACTAATTTCTACTTCCATTCTCCAAAGAAAGTAATTAGTGATAGGCTTTTATTTCAAAAAATATAAGAGTTCAGAGATTCTCAATATGTGTATTTGAATTTTGTCTTTATTTTCATCTTAATTAGTTTATTTATTTTCATTTTTTTGTCACTGTTTTTTTTTTGTTGTTGTTGTTTGAGATTGATTAAGGGTTACAAAGATTTAGGTTACACTGATTGTATTTGGTAGATAAAGTCCCTCTTATAATTGTGTCCCTTCCCCAGAAGGTGTGCCGTACACTATGACTCCCTACCTCCCTTGAATTTTTGTCTTTAAACTTAAACTTGTTTTGTTACTGAAGAAATGGAGGGATTAGAAATTTGACATAGTGAACTATTAAAACAACAAAATGGTTTATCTCTCCCTTTATTTTTATTCATATATTTATATTCTTCATTAGTGGTTCTCAACCTCCCTAATGCTGTGACCCTTTAATACAGTTCCTCAAGTTGTGGTGACGCCCAACCATAAAATTATTTTCCTTGCTATTTCATAACTGTAATTTTGCTACTGTTATGAATCATAATGTAAGTATCTGATATGCAGGATGTATTTTCATTGTTACAAAGGAGTCATGACCCCCAGGTTTCCTACTAACCATCGTTCTGTAGTGATATAATTTTTCTTACTAATTTTTTTGCCTCATTTATTTACTAATTCATAGACAATTTATATTTTATTGGAAATATTTTCATATTCAATTTTTAGCAAATACTGCTCTATGAAAAAATTATTAAATATTTGATAGTTAAACTCCCATTCATTCTTAGATTCACATTCTGATGGATTTTCTAAGCTGAGGTCAATATAATCTGCAAATAATAAAAAAAAAATTAATCATCTCCTTATCCTAAGAGACACAACTTCTTTTATCCTATCACAATTTGACTTATTTTAAAATGTTAATAGGGTTCAAACTGGACATAGTTGTATAACAGACAAGCTTTTATAATTCTTTCCACATTTTAATAAAAACATATTTTAATTACTCCACAAATTTCATGATTGTTTTAAGTTTTTGTGGTAGAGACTTAAAAAGTGTTAGATGTTACTTCTATTTCATACAACAGAATATGCTTTTCAAAATAACATAGGTGAATTAAAATTTTTAAAGTATTATTCTGAATCCTTTGAGTTTATTTTCACCTAAATAGTTCATTAACATTACAGAATACAGAATAGATTATAAATGGAACTTTAAATTCTAAGATTTAAAGTAAGCACTCTGAAGGGAATAGAAAGATTTCCCTTCCTGTATTCCCTTGCTCTTATTATCCCCCACGTAACAAACTGTGTGCTGTGATAATATGTTTTCGTATATACCTTTGACTTCTACAGGATTTTCTTGCAGACGTTATGTCTTTATTTTTTTGCACCAATATTCCTCTCATTTCAGTAGCCTCCCCATTTTGAGAACAAATCCATCAGCTCATGGTAGTCATCATTTCCGTTTCTCATATGGAAATTTGTTATACTATAAATCTGAAATGTCAAATTGGTGGGGTAAATATTAGTGATTCAATAACTTCAGTTGATTTAATTGAGTCTGAAGATAAAAATTATATTTAAATTTTGATTTTACATTCACAAAAATCAATGGAAATTAAAAAGCTGGTCATAATTAGCAACACTAGAAAAGTTTCAAAGAAATTAGTGGGCTTATTACTGAAAAAGAGCTTTTATAAATGATGTCCAAAATTAACTACATCAATATTAAACATAACAGAATGAAGACCTCCATGTACAAGAATTTTAAAATAGACAATTAGAAGAAATAATTTACAATATATTGAATAATGACAAAGTATTAATATGTAGGCGAAAGGGGGAATAAAGGAAAAATATATCATGAATGACATGTCAGTAAATATAATCAATAATAGACTTAAACCTCCTAGAACAACAGATATAGAAATACTGGATAGTCTTTTAAATAAGAACTTTTAAATGACTAAAAAATAAATGAATGGTTTAACCATAAAGTATTCAAATGTATTAGAATCCAAAATAGAGAAGACCTTTTAAAAATTATTTACATAAGCTCTCTAAGAGTGTACTGAGTCTGAAACTTAGAAACTTAGAGAATTTGATCAGTAGAGTCAGTGCAGCTGACAGAGAGACCTGAAGCCACGATACAGGCAGAGGCAGAGGCAGAATACATACAGGAAAGGGAAGCAGGGGACCAGAAAACGGTCCTGCGTGTTTCATTAGAATTATTGATGGGGGAAGAGAAAGAATGGAAAGAAGGCAAGGGAATAACTGGATGAAAGGAATTATGTCTTAGAGTCAAGTAGTCTAAGTCTTAAATACAGTAAATCTGCATATAGGTATTAGTAAAAATGCAGGTAACTAAATACAATGAAAACATTTTAAGTTTGATCCTGGCCTATCGGTATGTGGAGTAAGCTATAGAAACATTAATACAAATGTCTTAGGGATTGCTGAGGAAAGAAAATGGTCACCAAGTATAGTTACTCAGGGAAAGTTATCATTAACATTTATTGTTAATGATAATAAAAGTTATAAAATTTCAAAGGTAGACTTTTAAAGGAAATAAAGAATGCATAGTTTGTGTTTTTGTTTGTTTTAACTAGAATGGAGATGGGCGGAGATCTCTCCAAAGTCCAAATGATGTCAGGTATAAAAAAAGCACTAAATGACTGCGTCAGAAAATCCACCCACTACGATTGTAGAAATGTATCCTGATATATGGCAAGTTGTATGGGTGAAAAGGTCTAAATGGCCACATACAAGGCAGAAGTATTGGAAAGAGAGTATTACAGCAGGCAAATTCTAAGTAAACAAAAACTGTCTTTGTTATATTATTAGACAAAAAGACACTATAGCAAAAAGCATTATTAAGCATAGAAGGGGGTTACTTCTCTACAGATGAGCAGACAAGAACAGTAATGAGAAAGAAAAGTGATAATTTCAAGTCACTTATGAATATTGATGCAAAGACTTTAAGTTAGCAATAATTAAAATAAAACATAACATAGTTGTGTTTATCTCAGACAATGCAAGAACAATTTAACACTAAAAAATTTAGTAGTGTACATTACTGCATTAAAGATCACTATCGAAATTAAATTACTATCATCTCAAGGAATCTGGAGAAGCCATTAGAATACTCAAATTGTGGTTTATATTAAGATTTCTTATTAACTGGGAATAGAAAGTTAATTCATTACTTTAATGATGAAAATCTACCAACTCTTACTACAGACAGACTTAATGGTGAAGCTGTAAGCTTTTCTCCTTTGAGCAGAATCGTTAGCAGTATGCAATTGCTGTCTGCGGTTGCTTCTCTTCTCCACAGTACTGGGTATCCTAACAATGCCATCAGATACTCCCTGTTCTATTTCAACAACCTCTACCCATATCCCTAAATTAGATACCCAGGAACAAGAAGACACTAACACTAACCATAGCTGACTTCTTTACAGACTATATTATCAGCATATTGGATACAATCGGTAAGCTACTAAATATAACCAAGGAAATCTGCATGTAAGAAATAACTATATTCCTAAATATCAGCAAAATATCATTGAATTGCGTATTTTAAAAGGTCACTTAAAATAGTACTAATAAATATATCTGAAAGAAGTTTATTGATGACAGATAGGAAGAGGGTGTTAACAAGTTGTATGATTTGAAATGGGTAAAGACAGCCAGTCGGACATTTATTATATATACATTTGTATGAGAATAGCCAGACATTGCCAACTTGGGAGAAGAAATAATATATATCCAGGATTCATGCACAGTAAGTCATTTTTTTTTCAAAAAAGGAAATAAGGATAAATAATAGCAATTTATATGAGAGTCAGGTAGTGAATGGCTTGTTATATCAGCTCACAGAAATGGACTTTATACTCCTGTCAATGTTGAATAAATGGAACTTGGAACACTGATTTAACACAATCAAAGCTGTACTTTAGGAAGAAGAGTATTCTAGCCGACAGACTGTAGCAGGGAGAGCCGAAGGACAGGAAGACCATTTAAGCGTATCTTCTGTGTGTCCTTGTAACTTCCCTTTGAACAGATATTACAATTTTCTAGCAAAGTTTCTTCTGTACAATCTACAACCATTCAAGCCGTGCCACTCTTAGAATATGCTCCACCACACTGTTTTCCTTTAGCACATTTGTTATTTTTGTAGCCTATAAAGTTCCCCATACATCTTAAAGTGGCAATCACCACCACAAACTTTCTCTGCATGTCTTATTAATATTGCAATAACCATTAAGATTATGCAGCACGTATCTGAGGGATATGGCGAGAACCACTAGCCTGCTTTAATGCTAATAAAATATATAAACATGCCATTGAAATATATTTTTATAAGTTCATGTGCATTCATTAGCTGATGACATTAACAGTATAATGGAAAAAGACATAAGTCATGGAGTGAAAAGGTACGACCTTTGATGTCAGACAAGTCTGCACTTAGTTGCCTGCTCTACTGTTTTCTAAAACTGAGAACCTGAGTGCCTTATTGCTCCTCCTTTTGATTTTGTTTTCATCTGTTTACACATGTGGATGGTAATACCAAAGTGCTGTGGGGTTAAATGAGGTGAGTTATGTGAGATCCTAGTCCAGTTACCGGCAGAGTATAGACCCCAAATAATAAGATTTCCTTAAGTTCCCTTAACACCAAGTAATTCAATGACAGGGGAAAGAAAGTTTAATAGAAAGGGCTCTGCTCCTGTGTATCGGATGGAGGTGAGGGGAGTTCGGCAAGCTGAATAATGAAAAATATTAAAATGAGAGCTGACAAAATTAATTATTCATGTCCAATATATTCAAATAATTGAAAGCATACCGATGATTGACTAAAGGTTCTAGCAGTTATTATAAGTCATCTCTAATATCATGGCAGGTTAAATGAAGTCTCTAAAAATAAAATCTGACAAATGATACAAATATTGAGGAAAGATATTCATCCCTAAATTACTCACACGGTAATGTGCAATCAGCAAAGTCTGTACTCCACTTTGTATAACATCTGCATTCTATGGTTAATACAATGCTACTTATATTTAGATTTATCTTCATTTAAAACCAACAGAAACTATAAAGGCACATACACGATGACTCTTCAAAAAAAGGTTGTTTTGAGTTTTTATTTCAACTTGGGTTTCTTCATGTAGTGCAGATAAATTGGCCAGAGTGTGTGTGTGTGTGTGTGTGTGTGTGTGTGCATGTGTGTATCTGTGTTTCTATTCAAAAGATAAGAAAAATGCAGTCTGAAGACAAGAAGTTCACTGCAACTGACAAGACGAGATGATGGTGTGGAATGGAGGTAACAAGAATAAGGCTAATAGCCAGAACTACTTATTTGTTTCATGACCACTGTCTCCAGGACAAGGGAGAAAATGGGAACTGAAATCCAGC
Organism: Galago senegalensis; assembly: GCA_963575145.1. Lineage (NCBI taxonomy): Eukaryota > Metazoa > Chordata > Mammalia > Primates > Galagidae > Galago > Galago senegalensis. Next base: position 9,093 of record CAUYTI010116522.1, read on the forward strand.
TGCCTGTGTTCACCAAGCCAGTCCCCAAGTTACTGTGGCAGGTTATATTCTAACATGACATTAATACACCAGTAAACTCTTTGATATTCCGACTTACTCCATGTCAGACAGCATTTGAAGTGAGTTGCCTGTTGTCATGAGACTGATAACATGTCACAGGTTATGTCAGTTTGTGTCTGCTGACAAGACTCCAAGGAGGGATGTGATTTGCAAAGATTTGTTAGCAGCGGGTGCAGGAGGAGAGCAGGGTTGCCATAAGAGGTGACTAACACATCTTAAAGTTTCCCACAACTTGACTAAACTGTAGATAGACTTCTTCCTATCTGAGGGCCCTGGCTCCAGCCCTGACGGAATCCAGATGACCCTAACCACAGAGGTCCCTCCTTCTCTCTTAGAGTATTTACTCTAGAAAACACTTGCCTGTAATTTCTTTCTCTGCCCCCTTGAGATGTAATTTTTTTTATTAAATCATAACAGTGTACGTTAATATTATCATGGGGTACAGTGTGCTGTTTCTCTATACAATTTGAAGTACTTTCATCCAACTAGTTAACAAAGACTTCATGTCTTTTTCTTAGTTATTGTGTTAAGACATTTATATTCTACATTTAGAGAAATTCACATATATCCTTATAGGATGAACCATAGGCATGATCCCACCAATCACTCTCCCTCCACCTCCCCTCCCCTCTCCTCCCTCTTCCCTTTCCCCATGTTCCTGGGCTAAAATTGGGTTATAGCTTTCCTAGTTTCATAGGAGGGCTGAGTACATTGGATACTTTTTCTTCCATTCTTGGCATACTTTGCTAAGAAGAGTATTTTCCAGCTCCATCCATGTAAACATGAAGGAGGTAAAGTCTCCATCTTTCTTAATGGCTGCATAGTATTCCATGGTGTACATATACCACAATTTACTGATCCATTCATGGAGTGATGGGCTCTTGGGCTTC